>LPNX010000852.1:0-13383 GCA_001517045.1 Pseudotsuga menziesii | reverse complement strand
CAACCCCATGCTCAACTATGCTTAACCATGGTCGAACATGGTTGACCACATGGCTAAAAATGGTCGAACATGGTAAACCATGGTCAACCACATGGTTGAACATGGTCAACCACATAGTCAACAATGGTCAAACATGGTCTACGACATCAACAACCCCATGGTGAGTCATACTCAACCATGGTCAACCATGGTCGAACATGGTCAACCACATAGTTAACCACATAAAAATGGTCAACCACATGTTCAAACATTGTTAACCACATTTTCAACTACATGGTCAACCATGGACAACTACGATCAAACAAGATCAACTTCATGGTCAACATAGTCAAACAAAATGGTCAACCATAGGGTTGTTCATGTTTAACCATGGGTGAACATGGCTAATCATATGGTTTAACATGGTTGATCCATGGTGAAAACATGGTTAAATCATGGTCAAACATGCTTGAATCGTGGTTCATCATAGTCAACCATAGAGTTGAACCATGGTCAAACAACATGTGAAAACACATTCTTGACCACATGATCAACCATGGTTATCCACATGGTCGACCATGGTCAACTCATCGACAACCACATGCTCAAACTTCATCATCAACCATGATGAAACAATTGTCAACCATGTTCAAACAGGGTGAACCAAAATCAAACACACCGATAAACATGATTGAACCATCACTAAATAACATGGTCAAATAATAGTTAAAATCATAATCAAGTCATGGTTAAAACACATGGTCACACCATGGTCTAACCACATGGTCATATCATGGGAAAACCATGGTCAAACCATGTTCAAACCACATGGTTATGCATTAAAAGTGGCAGTTTCATTAAATTTAAAATTGTATTTTTTGCAAAGATTGCCTAATCGAATTCTCGTGAGGGAAAAAAAAAAGGACGAAAATATAAAATGTATCATCCTATTCATGTTTATTATAAAGTAGCAACAATGTCAAGACAATGCAAAATGAGATTGTCTTTAAACATTTGACAATTTGGACTCATATTAGTATTATGTTCCATTTTTTTGTCGTGATGTGACTGTTTTTAGTGGTATATAGGTTCAAATCGTCAATAATTTAGATTCAATTATGAAAACTAAGTATATTCACAAACATAGACATAAGAGCAGGATTGGCAAGTTGAGCAAATTACAAGTATAATCACGTATTCCACAACCAAAGTGGGACATGGCAACGGGGGGGGAGTGGAAAATCTAGAAGCATTACCATTCAATCCTCTGTGGACATATGTGGACATCCCCATATTGTTATATAAATAATATCAACGTACTTAAAGTAGGGAGGGGCAAGTCAAACAAGCAAGCATAACCACCCTACAACTAATCAATGATTATGTTAAGCTAAGTGAACCATTATCTTTATGGATTCCCCTATTGATATAATGATCACGATATGTTGGAACTTTTAACAATACATGTACCAATCTTTATGTAACCAAAGTGAGATGTAAAAAACATAAATCTTGCTAATGGTTAACAACAATGCCAAGAAGCCACAAGATAGAGGTATAATCTTTATTTATTTATTATTATTATTCACACATACATACATTTACAAGGCAGACAGAGGAAGGAAGAGGGCATGCAAAGGAAGGAAGGGAACACCATACTAGTGAGCATAATTAAGTAGAACCAAATTACGATGTCTAAAACTCAAACTTCATCAGTTCATTGTGATAAAATCTCACCAATTTAATCAATGCAATACCTTAACTTTGATGGATGTTGCACATTTCTCTTAATTTGCACCAAAAATCAACATTAACATAAAAATGAACATGGTTTTGTGAACAATGACTTCCATTATTCCTATGGTTATGGTGATATTTAACTTGACAATCAACACAAATCCTCAAATATAGATAAATGCATTGAGGGAAGTGACAAACTTGCAATGTGGAAGAGACATGTCATATATATTGTGTGTCACATGTTAGTAAGGTCAAATGAAAAGAAAGTTTCAAACATCTAAAATCTAATGTGAAAACAAATGATTCCAACCATGTTGATTTTTTAGATCTTCAAATTAAATTATCACATTTTAAAAAGTAGTATAGATAGATATTAATTAAAGACTAAAAAAAAAAAATTATATATGAAAAAAATAAACAAATCATTTTTTTAGTTATTTTATATTTAAATTACGAGAATGTAAATAAAATAGTATATAATTATCTTTATTTAAATTATCATAATCTAAATGAATTAGTATATATCCATCTCAAGGGTGGATTTTTAAGTGAAAATAAGTTTTTATTTTTAATTTCTTTTGTTGTCTAATCAATCTCAAGTTGAGATAGGTTATGATAACATTAGAGATTTAGCATTGGACATTAAATTAAATAGACATTGAATATAATGTATTCAAAAATTCATAGATGATTTTGAAAAGAACACCATAAAATAGAATTCTTATTTAATTCAAATATTTTTGTGGGACAAGTAGAGAAAATTAGACTAAGTACTAAAGTAGAACTAAATCTCCCCACATATTGATATGCCACTATAATGATTTAACTTGTAACACATCACATAGATAACAATCACAAATCATAGAATTCCCACAAGGCATAGCACCTACATGCACCAACCTTTTAATTGACAAAGCTTAAAATAGGGTAATGCTTTGTAATCCTTCTTTGCCTCACAATGGATATCCATGTTAGATATGCCATTGTATGGTCCTTCTAGTATGTCAAAGATACTATAGTGGAGGAAGTATTGATGTTGACTGAAATCTTGACATAAAGATATATGCCACTTTAGTAATACCTTGTAACATATCTCATAAATAACAACTACAAGCTAGAGAGGCCACGTAAATCATGGCCCTTATTGGAACTAACATTTGAATCAACAAAAATTTTGATGCAAATAATGCGTGTGAAACTTTAAAATTTTAGGATGATATACCAACATTAGAACATGTTATTGTATTATAATAGTTCATAATACATATCACATAGATAACAACCACAAGCTAATAATGTTTATGAGACATGATATCTCTCAAAACCAACTTCTCAGTCAAAAAAACATTTTAATATGGGTAATGCATCATAAACCACCTTTGTCTCCTGCTTATTATCCATGTTATATTGAGAATTCTCATGCAGTGGGATACAAGAATGCATTGTGAATCAAACCTAAGGTAAACACTTAATGAGTTGAGCAAACATGAAATATCACCATAAAAATAAGACGCCAAATTATATAGCCATTTAGCTTATATTATATCAAATAGATTATAACCACAAGCCAAAGATGGCTCACAAGGCACAATACTAATATCATCAGTGAAGGAGGATGCTATCACATCAATGTGGAAACTTGCACCCAAAGCAATTGTTCATGTTGGAAATACTTTTGGTGTGGGTGAGACAATACACCACATCCCTTTAAATCACAATTATAACGCATGTAGAATTATTCACAACACATATACCCAACACACACATTATATTTGACCTATTTGGTCAATTGGTTGAAGAGCTTAGATAGCGACATTACCTTCAAAAGTCTTAGTTCCAACACAAAGTAAGTTGTCATTCCTATATCTCGGATCTATAAGACCATCATATACTTTGCACACCATCAAGGACATGTGTAATTTTAGAAAAGAAAAATGAATGTTAAATGAAATATGAACATCAAATATGCCATTGTAGCTAGATAGCTTGCGACATCCTATATATAATAATAACACAAACAAAAAAAGCCCTATGAAGCAGGACATGGAAATTGGCAATAATCTTAATATTAGAGTGAGGAAATATGTTATCACATCAACATGAACATATGTATACTGAAACCACATGTGATATTATTGGAGTAAAAGAGAACACCATCACATCAAATTAAAGATCCTAAAGCCACCTAGATTCACAAATTGTAGAATTATTCATAACACACCATATTAATTAGAAGACTTTAATGAATAATTTACACCATAAAATTAACTTTTAGATTAGCAAAATATTAATTCTCAATCTTCAAATTATTTTACTATAATGTTACTCAAAATAAAAATAAAAATAAAAATAAAAATAAAAATAAACATAATCATAAACATAATCATAAACATAAACATCACATTGCCTAGATACTCAAACACACTAGCTTCATGGTCAACCCAATAAATTGTGTAAACGTACTCCACAAAAATCCAAACATAATGTTATAGCATTAAAGTAAATAAATTATACAAATTATATTTTATCAAACATAATAATAAACACTCTCTTCATAATTATGAAGATAGGTTTGCGGTAAGAAACAATAACTTTCACTTCTTCCCATCCATGTTAACAAAGAAGAAAAGTATATCGTCATGTGGTTAACAAAGAAGAAACGTGGCATTATCATCGGATGGTAGAATTTATGAAATGGCAACCGTGGCATTATCATCAGATTCCGGCGTGAGCGAAAAACTCAACTCCAGGCTCCAGCCAGGAAGACCAGATACGGGCACAGCATTGAATAAGGGAGGGCAAGTCTACGAAGATGTCAGAGTGGTCAAGTCATGGAGATGGCCATGCATCTTGGTACTCCCACCCACACATGCTGAATATGGCTCGCCCAATGCCACCATCCCACATAAATTTGAAATTTGAATTCAACCCGCGCGAGGGGGAATTTCAAATCTGAATCTAACTCGCCGACCATCCACATCAATTTGAAATTTGAATTCAACCCGCGCGAGGGGGGATTTGAAATCTGAATCTAACCCGCCCAGGATGCAATCCATTGTTATAGTTCAAGCGTGCTTGCTGGATCGCCAGGTTCGTCTTTCGGTTTCGTGATACTAATACCGCTCTATACAACTGGATTGGTGATGAGTCCACTGATCACTGCTACTCGAGAGGTGTCACCTGCAATAATATCAACTTCGTTGTGGTTACACTGTAAGTTGGCTTCGCCTCTTGGTTTTCTATTGGAATTCATATCAAAATCAAGCATATACTCTTCAGTATGTTAGATTGGGAATCAATTATCTGTACTTTCTTTATATGTTTGAATTTGTTCTGGTTTGTCTTATGTACGAATGTCTCTCATCTGAACCTCGGAGGAGAATTTTCCTTGGTTAGTCCAGAGGTAGACTGGTTTGAAAATGAGAGAAAAAAAACCTTTTTATTTTAGACAGTTTGTATACGGTGCCATAACTCGGAGATGAACCCAAAAAAAAAAAACCATCGCCACATTTTAATCTCAATTCTCTCGGAACATTCGATGTCTTCCTAAAAAATTGGATGTCTTCCTGCAAATTCTCGAAAATATTTTCGACAGTTCTGCTCGACGTCTACCTGTAATTTCTCCAAGAGCTTGTCAGCAACTATGCTCATGAGATGGGTTTTTGGATCTGCTAGCAGAAACGATCTAAAAATAGTAAAAAACAGAGACAGAAAACTCCATTTGATAGAAGCTATCAAGAATAAACTACTGACTCTGTGGCTCAGCTACTTAATTCAAGGGATTGACGGAGGGAAATCACCTATTGTTCAAGAGAATCGCCAAATCCCCATTATCAATAGCTCGATTAAACGGTTGATTATACACTGCTCGGCTATTGCTCTAATTCCCTGGGAAGTTTTTGGGCCATATCCCCATCTTGAACTCTCTGATTCAATGAATGCTTTAGATCTTGACAACGAAACTCTAATTTCTTCAATTTCTTTTCAAGTTCTGCATTAGCTTGTGCTTCAACCGTCCAATGCGCCTTATAAGGCCACGACCCGTTGCTCCAAGCTTTCGTAACTGTAAGATTGCAAAGAAACCAAATAATTTTTTATAGAATCCTCTAATCTCTTGTCAGCCAGTCCAGAAACAATGTAGACTTAAACGTTAACCCATTCCAGAAATAATACAGTTGAATTTCTCATTCCAGAAATAATACAGTTTAATTTGTCAGAAGATAATAGCATCAAAACATCAAAATAATACGGGAAAGTCTTTGGGGTATAGCTGGGATCATTTATGGTAACTGGAACATCTCCACCTTCTGCCGGGGAAAATACCATGGCCATTCTGTGATCATTATACGTATCAATTGATCATTACCAGATCAAACCATACTAAACAGTAATCACTATGTCTTTAAATTTTTTAAAGAGCCAATGTCCAAGGAGTCTATGTTACAGTCATCCAAGAGTCAATGACAACATTTCCAGTGCCATCAGATTGAAGGTTGAAAGTAACTTTCTGAATATTCAACAATTTTCCGCAAGGTTGATGCCTTCTAGAGCAAGATAATAGAAGACCAATTCTTGGTTGTTTTGGATAATGAGAGTCGAATATGAGAGGGCTCGTGTTTCACTGAGAATCTTCCATTGTCATTAAACAATAATAAAACTTATTGGGTATTGATGAAGAAAGCTGTGAAACGAACGAGAGAGGACCTCGTCCCAAACCCACAATCCTGGCTGGTTGATTGAAGTCATTGCCTTCATTATTTTGACCACAATATCCAAAGGGAATACCTGGGATTGATTACTTTGTTCCAGATCTAGAAGTGTGAAGGTCTCGTATGAGAGAATACCCACATTAATTGAGAAATCGACATAAGTATATTGGTATTCTCAGATTTGATATTTGGTTTCCAAATATCAAATATTTGGTTTACTAAAATCAAATAATGCTACAAGGTTGATGGCCTATATCGGGGCCCAAGGAAACCACGCAAGCTCCCCATAAGGAATATTTGACATATGATAAAGATATATTGAAAATTTTGAATTTTAACACACCATTGATGGTTATTTTGATCTCAGCATGGTCAAGGGGAAAATCACTCTAGGTATCAATCCATAACATTTGTTTACACCACTAATAGGCCATGCTCAAAGCCCAAGCCCACTTGAAAATCCCTACATAACAACTATTTTACATTTGAATAATATATCATGGCTCAAAGTTTAGAAACCTGCAGGTGATTCTAAAGAACCAATTCATGGAATACAATTTAGATATATGGTGTTAGGCAATAAAATTTATCTATAACATTGATGTGCCATGAATGACGACTAATCCTACCACATAATAGTTTCATAAAGAAGTTTTGTTCTGTGAGGAATATACCATGGCTATTTCAAGGTTTAAGACACTAGGGATGGTTATCACTACCTAGGCCATCATAAAAGGATTCTTTTTCATAGGTTAGCTGATCCGGAGGATTATTCATCTTTAAAGTATATCGATCCAAGATAAAGAGTAATGGTACAATGGCTGTTTTAGATGGTTCATGCATAGAGAATGCTATTCCATAGATTGTTGCTTGCTACATATTCTGAGGCTAGATTTTACCACCATTGAAAGAGGGTTGATAGTCTTTTTACCAAAACTGGACTTAACATATGATTCCAACCTCATTCATGAATGTTGATGAACGGAGCACAATGAAATGAAATGCTAATGTTGCATGTTCAATGAATATATATTATATATCATATATATATATATATATATATATATATATATATATATATACGGTGACATGTGTTAACCAAAAAAATTGTGGCTCGTCATGTTGCAACAGCTTTATCCATAAGGGTAACATATCAGAAATGGCATATGAAAAGCGGTGAAAAATGGTGAATTGTTACATGGGTTATATCATATGGTATATCATACGTTTTGTGCGTCCAGTATTATTTGCAACATCATGTGACGAGAGCTTACACAAAGTACAAAGCAAAGTTTGTGCACCCTCTTAAGACCGGTCACATATTATGATGGTGAGCTCGCACAAATCGCCTTTGCACTGGCCAATGTGTATATGATGATCCCGCAATACCATGGTGCAACCATCAAATGTGTATTGTTGCATGTAGAGTCGAGCTTGCACATGGGACAACGAGTTTAGTTTTGTGCACAGATCATGGTCTTGACTCTTGGCATTGCGGAGGGGCTGCACAATGTACCATTTTGTGCACCCTCCAAGGACTAGTCTCCAATCATAACCGTGAGCCCGCACAAAACAATACAATGTGACTCTGTGCACTATCAAACAACTTTTGGTTGAATGGTCGATGGAGCCCACACATCGTTATGTAACATTGGTTGAATGGTCGAAAGAGCCCGCACATCGTTATGTAACATTGGTTGAATGGTCGATGGAGCTCGCACGGTTGATGAGTCAATAGCTCGATGCTTGAAGTTGTTGCACAAAACACATGTGGCAACAACAAGAACTCATCGTTCAAATCTCTAGAGAAGAGCAAGCTCAAATAGATGCAATGAATCATCGGGGAGATGTAATTTATAGAAGAATGGATGTTTAAGATGGCAGAGTCATTTAATGGAGGATGCATTCATCTCCAAGAAATTGTGAAAGACCCACCTCAAAGTACTACCCCAACATCAATGTCTCGAAAAATAGAGGAAGTCACCACACAACATGAAGGGAATTCATGGAGACATATACCATCTTTGTCATAGCCCCAAAAGTCCCATCCTCTAGGTGAACAGCACCTTTCAACGACTGTAGACATATGAGTTTCGATATTCCAGCAGGCAGTGACTTCAAATTTTGTAGCCCTTCACATTCAGATATACCATAGACTTATGTTCACCTATGCCTGAATGCAGCTCACATAGATGTTTGCACCCACTAACATCAAGAAATAGGAGGCTTCGTACATGAGCCAATGATTTAGGTAACTTCTCTATCACTGTCTGGGATAAATTCAAGAATCTCAAATGTTTCAAATTCCCTACACTTTCCGGCAATGAAGCAATAGAAGTTTGGCTTAAATCTAATACAGCTATATATTTCACATTAGTTAAAAAACTTGTAGAAATTGATCTAAGATGGGTATTATTCCATAGCAAAAGAGTGCGGAGCCCTAGACACTGGAGGGTTCCATTGATTGTTGATATACTATTTTTAATCAATGAAATCCTACGGAGGTCCACGCACTCACTTAGTGGCAATTCATTCAAAATTCCTTTCCTAGCATTAACAGATATTTGGCTTGCTTGTGGGATTCAGAAATGGCTAAATCATGCAATAAATCATGCATTTTGCAATATTTCACTTGCCCATCCCCACTAACCTTTGAAACCTTAAGGAGGCATCGATCAATAAGTTCGTCGATGTATGAGCGTGCTACAACGAATGCTTCTTCTCTTCTTTCTGGAGTAAACCCCTCAGATGTCCAAGCATGCAGTAAATAGTCGAACTTTATTTGAGTATTTTTAGGAAAGAATGAGAAGTAAACAAAACAAAGCTTAAGATGATTGGGAAAAATTTGATAACTTAACTTGAGGGACGCCATAACGCTCTCGCTCATCGCATCTACTACAAGTAGATGATTCAAGGTCCTTTCCCAGTCATTTGGAAGCCTCCTTACTTTGGCCATAGAAGCTGCTATTGTTTTAATAGCCAGGGGTAATCCAGCACATTTTTCTACAATTCTGAGGGCTAAGATGCTCAGCTCATTTGGAGGACTTTTGTCTGCACACCGTTCAGGGAAAGCATGAATGCAAAACATCTTCATGCTATCTTCCGAGGATAAAGACTCTAGGGTTTGGATGTCATAAGGAGGAAGCATAGCTTCTGCAACTTTTCTATTACGTGTCGTGAGCAGGATCTTCATTTTAGATTCCTTTTCCAATGGCAAACCAATTTTCTCCAAAACATCCCTGTGCCACACGTCATCTAGAACAATTAAACAACGGCGGTCTTTTAAATGTTGATGAATTTTTTTTATAACATCCTCTGTCTGATCTTGATTTTCATTCACTCAAAGTTTGATTTGGCTGTACATCTCCAGCAACACTTGTTCAACTACAAAGCTGTGTGATAAAGCCAGCCATACCAAGTAGTCAAAACCGTGTTGGACCCTTTCGCTTTTGAATAGATTTTGAGGCAGAAGGGTTTTACCGAGCCCCCCCATACCCACAAGGGAAATGACTTGACATCCATCTTTCTGCAATATCAAATTCGTAAGGAGACAAATATGATCTCCCATGCCTACAATATTCTGTGATTCTTTAGTAAGAGCGTTGGATCTTTCTCTCTGGTCTTCTAAATTATCGGCATTGAATGCATGAAGTTGAATCACTGACATATGACAGGTGTAATTGTTGAGTCTCTCGCTTAACGAGACATCTCTTATGTATGATTGTATTATATTCATTTTGATTATGCTAATGAGAATTAAATTGAAGAGCTGTGTGCTCTGTTCCGTCCCGTCCTGTTCCATTTTGTTCTTCTCTGTTTCATCTGTGCTGTTCCGTTTTGTAAACTCTACCTCTCTGTAAACTATTTTTCTCTACTATTCTAGCTCTCTCTTCCTAGCCATTCAGCTCTGTAATTCCACATCTTGAAGCATAAGCTGAAAACCATGAATGTACCTCTTGGTTTGATTCTTACGTAATCTCAGCAAGAGACTTAGCTATATTAAAATTACCTTCATGGAGGAAGGCAATAAACAAATCACGACCTGTATGCCCTATGCGATGCACATAATCATCAATGTCATTTGGCAAATCAAAACTAAGAACATGAGCAACTTGTGGAAAATCAAGACCACGAGCAACAACATCTGTAGCAACAAGAATAGGATTGAGCCCAATCTTGAAAGACCTCAATGTTTTCTCACGCTCCTTTGGCTTCTGTCTCCATGAATACTGGTTGCTGGAACAGTGGAAACCTATTGGAACACAACCAGTATTCCAATGAATCAGATCCCTTTTTTGTTTCCACGAACGCCAATGTCAAAGAATGCTTGCCTGCATGAATTTCAAACATAGTTGTAACAACAAGGGGACTAGGACTACTTAAGCAACTTGGTACAGGCTTCAAGGAAGTACAGTACTTAGGTTTCTCATCTTCCAATACAGCTCAGTCTCTTTAGTTTTTCGACCAGGAATGCACCCAGGAATTAGTGAGCAGTGGTCGGTCTTCTAGCAGATTGGCAGTACAAACGAAAGAAAATATGTCTACTAATTATTTACTTTGAAAATAAACGTAGTCACTGCGTTGAATTGAATGGAATAATGTGGGGTCTGAGTGCCAATAACAATACAAACTCGTAAATCCTGGTAATGATATTCTCAATATGCAGGAAAAGGAAACATCCATAGCAACCATTCACAAATATAGTCTTCGTCTTACAAGTTAAATTTTGGGCTTATAACGATCTGATTTTGCAAGTTAGTTTGATCATTGCATTATTATTTTGACAGCAATCTCCAAACCTAAAGAAGATGCTCTAAATATTTTTATTTCCTAGTGTGCCCGAGAAAATTGAATATTCTATATATATGTTCAACAAATATTCAATCTGCATAAGAAATCAATCAGCCCTGTGGAAGAAAGTTTTTAGATCAAAGCAAAAATAACATATTTCAGTTCTGGACAGAGTACGGCGACAGAAAGGAAAGGATTTGAGTACTCCCTATACAATGATTTCAACTAGTGATCATCGCCTTGTAATAAAAATATTGATAGTAATAAAGTCAGGCCATAGGTCGGAGAATACTCAGCATAGGAACTGTGCACTAATAATGCTTGGCAATGCCCGACATAGAGCATGAATTGAATTTCAAGCTCTTGGTAGATTAAATATTGTTGTATAATAGATTTTCAAATCTTAGAAATGGGACCATTAAGACTGATCATGGTACTCGACGCTCACATTGATAGATCATAGGACAACCAATAGTTCGTGTGAATATATAACGGATGAGTTTTATTCATCTGCATATATATGTTCAACACTCGAAAGAAAGTAATTATACACTACTACATTTCGATCCAAAATCCGACAGTTACTTCCGACGGCGCGTGGATTTTTTCTTTTAAACCTACCAAAAATCACAAAGTTAAATTTTTTTTTTAAAATTGTGGTCATAAGCGTTGCTTAAGCGACGGCTAGGCTCATAAGCATCGCTTAAGCGATGGCTAGCCTTAGAAGCGTCGCTTAAGAGACGGCGCATAAATTGGTCATTTAAATAAATACACCCTATTCCATTACAACCTATTGAGAAATCATACATGTTCATTCTTTGGAAACTATTTAATCTCTAATGATATATGGAGGAATCATCTAAATGCTCCTAGGAATCAAATCCCCCCTAGGGTACCCTCATTTCAACTACACCTTGTCACAAGATACATTATATGTTAAATATATGCGAAGGGATAGCAATAGGTGGGTGGGACTCACATTTCATTACCCACTAAAATGGTGTCCTACCAAGAGTTATAAAGCAACTTTTCTTGGAAGAAACATTGAATAAATGACATAGTGGATACAAGTTCATAGAATATTGAGATTCTATAATGAAAGTGACTTGGACACCTTACATACAATTAGTCAACCATTCACTTGGGTATTTCAGAACAAGAAATAAATGGCATTAGGTTCAAGAATCCATAGTTTTGGTCGAGGGAGTGAAGGGGTTGTTTTTTTGAAACAATTTATTTCCCAAATTATCTCTTTCCCAGTGTATCTTGGCCTTATTGAGTTTCTCCATAACTAAATTGTTTTTAGGCATGTTACCCAAGACAACAATGCCAGTAGTGTTATATATGTGGTTGCTTATGAAATTGTTATTGATATTGTGATTGTAAATCACTACAAAGGTTCTGATTGTAAATGATGTGCATTATTTTAATTATGGTCTTTAATAGGAACTTGGTCATGACACCTACCAAACCAAATAAAATCCTATTAAGAATGTTAGGACTAATATGGGACTGAGGGAATGAGGCATTGTGTGAAGCCTAGGAATAGGTAAACAATGGATTATTGGTAATGTTATATTCATAACCCATGGCATTGAAAGGTGGTTGTTACTCCATTAGTTTACCATTGTTCATTTTCAATTATCTTTAAACCAATAAGGTAGATAAATGAGCTTTATTTAAACCTCCCTTTAGCCACTCTTAGCTTAGCGTAGTGAATCTATCAATTATATTAAACCTAAATAGTGAAGGCCTATAGAATAACTACTATAGACCAAATTAAGCATATTATGATATATTCGTATGTAACATGTATTTGCATATCGTTATTGGTTTAATGGCTTGTGGCTAAAGTGAGAGGCCCTTTGTTAAAGGCTCCCCTTGAAAGATGAAATACCACGGGTTCGCTTCGCTCCACAGAATGCCCTCCTCGACTTTAGCGCTCTGCCCTATGCACAGTTTGCTCAAATTAACCACAGTACTGGATTTCGAGCGAATTGCAATTTCCAGGATAGAATGTCTTTTGCTGATTTGGGTGTACCACTGCTTGTGATAAATTTCTATTCACCCGCTCATGAGTTTGTGGGCATTAAACCTCCAGATCTGATGGTGCAGGCAAGGAGGGAAAATAGCACCCAGTGATTAGCGTTTTCGTAAGGAAATT
>LPNX010000839.1:117562-164945 GCA_001517045.1 Pseudotsuga menziesii | reverse complement strand
TTTCAATTTTCCACCTGGTGTGCGTCCTGTACCAATTGAGATCCACATTCAATTTTCCACCTGGTGTGCGTCCTGTACCAATTTTGAAGTTCAAAACACTAATGTAAAGTCATATGCTTGTCAAACCTGGCTGAATTACAAGCTACATTGTAAACCTGTCTGAATTACAAGCTATACTTTACAATGCCATAGAAATCAACCAACCAAGTTGTTATAATTATTTTCCCTGTGTAGGTTGCAGGAATAGAGGATGGTATTAAGGAACCCCGAGCTACATTCTTAGCTTGTTTTGGAGCAGCATTCATTATGCTCCACCCAACAAAGTATGCTTCAATGCTTGCAGAAAAAATGAAGCAGCAGGGCACTACTGCCTGTTTGGTTAATACTGGGTGGTTTGGAGGGAGCTATGGGGTTGGTAGGAGAATAAAGTTGGCATATACACGAAGCATCATTGATGCAATTCACAATGGATCTCTGCTTCAGGCTAATTACAGCCAGACCTCCATATTTGGCCTCAATGTTCCAGACAAGGTGGAGGGTGTACCTGCTGAAATCCTTCGTCTCGAGAACATGGTAAACTTTAATTAGTTAAGAACTGCTTCATGTATTTATTATGATTGTGGGAAAGTTCACTTTCTGACCAAATTGTTAACTTGTACAGTGGGAAAACAGTCTTGAATACGCGGATACTCTGCAGAAGCTTGCACGTCTGTTCAAGAATAACTTCGAGAAATTCGTGGATTACAAAATAGGAGATGACTCCACTCTTGCTCAACAAATCCTGGCCGCTGGTCCACAATAAACTGTCTGAACTGAATTGAGATTTTAGCATGGCTTAGCTGGATGTCCAATTTTCCACCTGGTGTGCGTCCTGTACCAATTTTGAAATATTTAAAAAAAATAAAAATTCCCTGCCGTCGCTTAAGCGACAGTTCTTGATGTCGCTTATCCGACGGTTGCTCTCTATAACCGTCGCTTAAGCGATGGATCCTCCATCTTTTTTGCAATATTTTTTTTTAAAATTGACTAACCGTCGCTTATCCGACAGACCTTCTGTCGCTTAACCGACGGCATGAAGGTTATTTTCTCAAAAAATTTCACTACCGTCGAAGATATCCTGTCGCTTAACCGACGCTTTAAATTTAAGCGACGGTTACATAGGTGTCGCTTAACTGACGGTTATTTAAGTGTCGGCTAACCGACGACAAGTTTCCGACGCTTAAAAAAAAATCAAAGTGTCGTACATGCGACAGGAAAGTGTCGAAAATACGACATGACGGCTGTCGGATTTTTGGTCGAAATGTAGTAGTGAGGCCATCTTAAAGGATCAACAATTTGACTTAATCTACTCCTAGTTAGGGTACTTGTATACCATCATACCCAATGCTCCCCATGTCTAAACCACCCGCTGTGATACGTAGGGGGCATCCCATGCCTTAGATGGAATTATTGACTCTGTCACACAGCACCCTCATTTCTAAGTGGAACCTCCCATGATCCCACCACACTCAGGTAACACCCATAGTGTTTCCCAACCCAATTATATCCCTGACTACTAACAAATGATGGCTCAATCCTAGGCCACCCCTTCCTACGCACCTCCTACACCAACTCATCATGCCCATGGGCTGACCTACTTGGCACAGTCATATTCAGGCCACATGGCTAGGTTTGCAACCCCTCCAAATCCTTAGGTCTACTATGCACCACCTATGCAACCCACTTCGACTCCAATCCCATCCCCTCCAGTTTCCATGGGATAGGTTTTTTCTCAGTAAGACCTTCCTGACCAACCCACACCCAACGACCAACAAGGGTAGGGAAATAAAACCGATGAAAAAACTGAGGTAATAATCATCCCCAAGGAGGCGGCCAATAGACTAACCTTCCCACCAACAACATCGCCAATTTTCCAGCACAAAAACCACAGCATCTTGATCGAACAGGAAAAAACCCATAGTTATGGACCAATCATCTGTGTGCTATATGTAAAAAATATGGTCATTACACATATTTGTTCTCTCACATGGCTCATGTCCAACAACTTCTCTAGAATTATGCTCAACAGGATGCCAATGCGGCGACCCAGGCTCATCCAAACCCAACACCACTAGGTCCTCTGCCTCTAGTCCTCCAAAGCCATCTACCACACCAAGGAATTGTTGTAACCCAACCCTTGGACCCACTTTCTCCCACAGCTCCCACCATGACCCCACCTACAGAGGCTGGACTCCATCACCTCATGACTGTTTCGTCTCACATCAACCTCCAGACTTGATGCAAATAGTATGGCTACATCACAGAAAATGTTGACCCATCAACAACATATACCTCTAACACTTCCAGTATGACCCTCCACTTACCTCTACCCCCCATCGATGGGATGGCCAAAGTCCCACGGTTTCCTATACGTCGTATTGTCAACAACGCGACTGCTCGAGCTGCCCTAAATTATAGCATCGTTGATGACTTGGCCCAATCACCTACAACCATGTCCACTCTAGAAGTGCTCAAAACTTTCCCGTCACAGCGTAAAGCATTGTTATTCTCACTAGGTGTCATTGATCCCTTTGATTCTAGGTTGATAACTTTTGATCTGGATCAAGGAGAACCCAGGATGCCTCCTACCTTTTTCTTCCAAATCCCAGTCTCAATTTGGAATTTGGTGGTACATCGATGCATTATCGATGAAGGAGAATCCACCTATGTTATCTCAACCTTTGTCTGGCAGAAACTTAGGTCCCCCACCATTGAATCTTCCACTACCACCCTACGTGCCTACGATGGTATCTCTACAAAGGCCTAGGGAATTCTTATGAATGTCCTTGTTCAGTTAGCCGATAAAATGGTTTTGTTTGACATTCAGGTCATTAATTTCCAGCTATATTACAACTTCCTTCTTGGAAGTAGCTACATGTATTCCATGAGAGTTGTGGCCTCCACCGTCTTTTGATTCCTGATGTTTCCTCATGATGGAAATATCATGACTATCGGCCAGTTTACTTACTACGATCCGAAGGGGCCGACCACACCGAAACACATCATCCCTACCATTGATACTTCCATTGACAATGTATCCATTCCTTCCTTATCTGCTATTGGCTTGGGCTTATTTTCCAACACACCAATGTCAGACACCTTCCTGTCCTTTCCACCTCCCCCTATGCTGATTGACACAACAGATTCATGTACTATCACATCCAATACCATCCCAACCACATCACAACATCACTCGCAACCCCAACCACTGTCACCTAGGAATTATTGGGGTTCATTCCTGATCCACATGATTCCCTTCCTATATCCACCATCTAGCAACATGAGAAATCCTATCATGGCTACTCTCAATTTACCTAATTTCACATTGGGATTTCTTGTGTGGTACCTTGAACCACTAACCTCACCTTTGATGCCCCAGGTTGTGTTTACTCTTGTCCAACCTATTGAGATGGAGTCACGCCCTCCTCCCGACCCATTGAACAAGTCTTCCTCTCCTAAGCCTAACCCTCCTCTCTTAAAGATGGTTGGGAGAAAGGAGACCAAAGTATTAGCCAAGCCTCGTCCGACTCCACCTTGCGTTTTGTGTGATATCCAACGTCATGCAACATAAAATTGCGTAGAGATACCTATCCTTTGCACACACATAGACACTATGGATACAACTGATGGTACTTCAGTAGTCATCATCCTAGATCCGCCAACAATAAAGAATAAGTCATTGAAGACCAACCATCCTTTCACAATGTTTGGCTTGTATGGCCACTACTCTCAGCATTTCCCAGACTTGTCCAAGTATCAGTTAGTCGTTCACGACCTTTGGAAATACTCTCGTGAGTCTGAGATCACGGTCATCAAGGAAATCCACCCTTTGGCTTCATCCTCAAACACAACCACCACCATACACATGATCTCCAGTTTCGCTAGCCCTTCTGTCTCCTCAGACTTAGATGATCCTTCTGATCTATCCAATCATTGTTTCAACAACGACAAGGATATTCTTGAAACTCTTTCTACTCCTGAATATCCTTGGGATGATATGAACCATCGCTCATTTTTTATTCCCAAGGAACCTATGTCATCATTAGATCAGTACTTTGTCGAAGCCAAAGAATTCATCCATGGTAAAGTCGATTGGTTCAAGAACCCCATTCTGACACCCAACACCTTTGAAGAGGGAAACATGGTAAATATTTCGTCCACTATTAAGGTTAACATATCAACCAACCCTGAGGTAGTTGAAGACATTACACTTAGAGAATATTTCTCCCCTGATGAAGTTGCTTCCTACAAAGTGCTTCTTTAGGAGTTCCATGATATTTTTGCTTGGTCCTATACTGAGATTCTTAGGTTTGATCCATCTATCGTCAAACACTGTATCGACACGTGGCTTGATGTGGTACCTGTTCGCCAGAAACAAATACCCATTCACCCATCAAAGGCTCCTGCAGTCAAATCTGAGATCCAGAAAATATGTAAAGTAGGTTTCATATACCCTATAGCGTACACCACTTGGATTTCTAATCTTGTTCCCGTAAAAAAACAAGGTACCATGCACGTCTGTACTAACTTCCATGACTTGAACTTGGAATGTCCCAAAGACAACTTCCCCACTCCGTTCATTGACCAGATCATTGATGCATGTGCCGATCATGAATTCTTGTCTTTCATGGATGGTTTTTTTGTTTATAACCAAATTCAAATCCAGAAAAAGGACCAGTACAAGATTTCATTTCGAACCCCTTGGTGTATGTTTGCATATCGGGTTATGCCATTTGAAGTTAAACGTGCTGGAGCCACTTTTTCAGTGGGCCATGATGTTTTGCTTCCATGAAATTATCCATATCATCTTGGTCTACCTAGATGACCTCACCACTCTCTCTTGAAAGCATTCACAACATCTAGATGACTTTCGACAAGTCTTCTTACGATGTCGCAAATACTACGTTCGCTTGAACCCTCTTAAGTGTGTGTTTTGTGTCCCAACTAAGAATTTACTCGGATTCATCGTATCTCAAAAATGAATTGTGATTGATCCTTTGAAGGTTCAATCCATTCTAAATATTCACCCCCATGTACTTTGCACCAATTACAGAGTCTCCATGGCAAGGCCAATTTCCTTCGCTGGAGGTTCTATGCCTAACGTCACCATGAGCACACTTCGATCATAGTTTTTTTTTTCCCATCATTTTTACCATGAGTTGGTGACCCCCTACATTATTTTCTCAACATCTATTCGCAGTGAATCCATTGCAAGAAATCCATCACATCATTTTCATGTGAGCGGGTGCATCTAACCCATCAACCCTGCCCCTACACCGCTGGTAGCCCACTGGAGGGTGTGGTCCCACGTATGCAGATGCACACAATATGTTTCATGTATGATCTACCTACCACCATGCTAGCATATTGTCAAGTCCCAAGACCTGTGCTAGAGGTCGAGGCCTCTCCGTATCTCCCCAGTATTTCATTCCCATGTATGGATCACCCTCTATAAGAATATGAGGCTTCCACCATTGTGAAAAAGTCTCATGGGTCGAGAAATGACCTTCTAGATGTCATCCCTCCCTACTGATTCTTTGAGCTATTTCTCAGAGTCATGTTGATTTGTGTGCCACCACATGAATCACACCTTGTACATTGAGCTAGCTCCGTACAAATAAGCCTCCATTTGGTCTAGTTTTTTTGTGCAACACTACTCCAGGGGTAGTATCACTTGCTGCTAGTTAGAGTCAGTTGGAGTCTGCTTGAGACGTTGTTTGAACCAATGGGTTCGGTTTTTTGTCCTTTATCTTTTGATGAGACCATTTTCTCATTCTCTCATTATGGTTTTCTGGACCATTTCCTGGAAGCCACCTCAGTTTGCATGCCATCACATGAACCTCCCCTTGTACGTATTGGCATGTGCATGAGCCACTCACTCCATCCATACTACATAGTTGGCCATTTTTTACCACCATCCATCATCCCGCAAGGGGGCCCCACTAGTGTTTTGAATTTATGCGCATCAACCATGTTCACAACATAATCTCTTTCCATATATTGAACACTTCCCCCTTGCTTGATTGACCATTATGGAGTTTCAATTAATCTATTTTCTGATTCCTAAAAGAATGAAAATATTTTTGAGCACGCTTGCTTCCTTTCACACTTGTTAAAATATTTGAAAGGGCGTCTATGTAGCCTTGTTTATCTCCTTTTTTATACTGTATAGACTATGATAAGAAAAGAACCACCCTGGCACATTCAAGCCAGGACCATTTCCCTTTATATCCTTTTATGCTTTCTCAGACATTGGGACCATAGTTTACGAAAAACCTCATTACAAGTTGTCTTTAAGCTCTTTTCCAACCTTCTCATCAAGAAAACGATTTCTGAGCAAACTTGGTTTCATCCATGATCGTAAAAGTATTTGAATGATCATCCAGTGAGTATAGGTTTAACCTTTTTTGGCCTAGTTGGACTACCAATGGTAAAGAAGTCATCCTTCCCCAAAGGTTGGGAGAGCTCTCCTTTGTACACTTTTATCCTTTATTGGGATAAGGAGACTACATATGAAAAAGAGACCACACTAGATTCTTTTCGTGTTTTCAGACTCTCTAAAATTGAAATACCATCGAGTATTTGCTTTCTTGGGCTCACTAAAAATACATGATATCATGTCATAACAGTGTCTTTAGGTGCCACCCCATATATCACAGTTTGGAATATTTCCCCCATTGGGTCACCTTTGTTCAGAGTATTCTTCAATGAGTCTTCCTTAGATCCCATGGAAATCAATATTCCAGTTACCTCCCTCAGTATTTCCCATTTGTAGTTACATTCTCGGTATTAGAGCTATGATCCCTCTCCCATGAGTTAGTTTCATTTGCTGCTAGGTCAACCTTTTCGTCATACTATGAACAAAGGAAGTTTGACTTCCCCATACTCCTCTGTCCATGTTCCCCCATTCAGTGTGTCAGTCCCCAGATTGGTGCACATATTTGGTTATTCCCCTCGTGCTTCTCGCCAAGGACACATCATTTCCTTGATTAGTTGCAAGTCTCCCTCTCTCGACATCAACACATCTATTCCAGAGGATAGACACATAGGTCCATGTGTCCTGGTTTCATCCACCTCATTGATGAGCTCCTTGGACCACTTGAGGGGATTCATTAGTTCCTCTCATGAATGTTGTGTCTCACGTGCTTGAATTCAACTACATCATCGCACCGTTGAGATTCGTATAAGGTATTGGTCCTTTCATTATTTGGTCAAAGACCCCGGTTTTCACCTAACTCTAGCACATTGGTGAGTCTACTATGGGACCCACATAGTTTCATGTCCCTTGTGATTTTTGGGGTGCGTTGGCGACAGTGTTCACAAGCCCCCAGTGTAGTGATTTCATGTATCTCCAGTACTTAATGCGGCATATTGTACCACAAATATTTTGAATCTCCATCTGTGAATCCCTACAGTTATGTACACTTCTAGATCCAGTAGAGCATCAATTGTGATGATATTGCATTCTAGGAGAATGACATTGTTCCTATGTATCATTTCTTCATATCAGCACTGTATTCAAATTCTCATTGAGGCCACCATTATTTAACATCAGTTGTATATTTATTGATCGGCTCCCATATTTTTGAGCCTTGATACCATTATTTATTCTTTTGACATTGTTATGAGCATGAAAATGCCTGCCTCATCCATAAACATGTCACATATTGTATGTATCTCACCCATTGTTGGGAACCAATACTAAAAAACCAAAAGCCACTATGGTTCTAATGAGGAGACTCCACTTCTCTTCAAGTCTCTCTAGTCTCTCCACTATTCCCATGATCCTATGATGCCTATTGGCCATACGATGAGCTCCTGCCCTCACACACCAGGGGGAAATCTGTTAACACAAAAAAATGTTCACCTAGCTCTGCATGGTCTAAACCATATACATACATCATAATCCTACCATATTTCTGTTACTTTTGACCTTAACAATGGTAGTTCTAGTACAAAACATTATTATTTCCTATGGTTTACCCTCATTCTCTCTCAAAAAATGGTTTAAAAACCCAAGAAGGGCCCAAAAACCCCAAAAAGGGCCTAAACCCCCCGAAATGGCTAAACACCCTAAAAATGGCTAAATTCCCTAAAAGTGAAAAAACTCTAAATAGGGTTCCAAAACCCTAAAAGAGTGAAAAAGTAAAAAAACCCTAGAAACATATTATCAAAACAGTGTGAAGGTCTCTCCCAAAAGATTCTTACACCTTTTTCCCATTATTTTATTCCATGAGTACAGTGAGACACCTTTTTCTCTCAAAGTATTCACACCCCATTTCGCCATTATCCCATTGCCCTACCATTCCCACTTAGTACGTTGTGACATTCTCCATACCCACCAGGAGAACCATCCTGTGGAGAGGTGGACCATTTCTGAGACGGCCATGCTGGCCCATTTTTTACTAGAAAGAAGGTATAATTTTCATGTATTTGTTTTTTGATTTAGTTTAGCCATATATGTTTATTTGTTTGGTATTACTGATATTGTTTATTTCTGTAGATTTTTCCATGAAATCTACCTTACTGTCCCATTGACATAAGGCTGGTGCTTTTGCATGTAACAGGGGTGAAAAACCCATTACATGGACCATGTGAAGGGAGAGCCAAAAGAGTATCTTCAT
Source organism: Pseudotsuga menziesii (assembly GCA_001517045.1). Classification (NCBI taxonomy): domain Eukaryota; kingdom Viridiplantae; phylum Streptophyta; class Pinopsida; order Pinales; family Pinaceae; genus Pseudotsuga; species Pseudotsuga menziesii. Next base: position 156,282 of record LPNX010000839.1, on the reverse strand, counting down.
GCTGTGGAATCATAACTGGTGTAGGGGAAATAAAGTGTCATTGTGAGTGTCTTTGCGAGTGAGGATTGTACAATCTTGTAGAGTGTGTGTAAGAGTGATGTTGAAAGTATTGTAATATTGAAGATTCAACGTCAAGGATTCAGTTGCAACTTATTACTCTTTTTATTATCAATACACACATGTTCTAATTTTCCATAAACAATTTTTGTTATAATTAGTTGTTTATTATTCTTTTTCTTGACTATTAGTATAGACATTTGGATTGTCTTGTTTCTCTCATCGTTTGTCTTGTTCTTCATACTCTTTTTAGGTACATTCGACCACGAAATATCCATAAGGAAACAGAAACCTCCATCATTGAGGTAAGGGAAGCTTTAACATTCAAGTAATTCAATTATATAGGAGAAGGATGCATCAATGTGGTTTTTTGTTCTAGATCTTCACCATGCAAGCTAGGGGAACAAACTATGTCTGCACTGATTGAAATATTCACGATGAAAAATTTTGGCGACCATACTTGGGAACGAATCTAATCAGATATGTGAATTTTTTATGTCCCTTTTGATTACATGGCTATGAATTTTTCTCTTACTCATTAAAATATTTAAGGTGAGTAATCCACCACACTGCACTCTCATTTTCCTTCTCTATTTCATTTTCAGTAGCGGACAAAGAGTGCCGACTGACATACGACACTCTGGTGTAACCCTTCAGAGTGTGTCGAGGGAGGCTATCTTCAACTCTAAGGCTTGTCTTTAAAAAAAATTGTTTATGTTTGGGTTTTATCAATATTCCTTTTGGCTTATTGACAGGTCTGATAGTGTGTTCAGCCTCAATTTCCTTTTTAGGTTTAGTTGTCCTAGTAAAAAGATTTGAAATTGTAAGTTTTTGTGTGGAATTCAGTCTTGGGTTTATAGTTTGTCCATTTATCTCTTGAAAATATGTTGTCATATTTGTAGAAAAGTAAAGCGTCATAGTTTATTGCGCTCTATTCCATGTGATATTTTTTCCTTTACCATTTCTTTTTCAAATTACATCAAAAAAAAAAAAATGTTTGATTTTATTTCTTTTGGTTTGCTTGTGTGATTGTAAGTTTTCCTTTTTGGATTTGATTAAGAAAATACAAGCAAATAGATATTAGAAACATTTATTTCCTTTTCATCTCAGAGATATCTTAGGATTAGCATTGGAAATTGTTGTGTGTCTTGGAGATCTTTCAAAAGATTGAAGGTGATTTGTTAAAATTTGCATATTATTCTTGTTGGAAAAAGGAAAAGTATCTCTCTTACTCTGAGGTAGAGTTCATCGAAGATAAAAACTGCACTGTATCTAGATCTGTTAATCTTTCAATTGTTTCACATTCCATAAATATCACTAACAATAAAGATAAAAGTGGACGGTAGCTTAGGTTAAAATATTTATCAATTTGAGTGATAGTTTAGAAGATGTGTTATGATGTCTATATGCATATGAGCTCTTATTTTTGTCCTACACTGCATCCCAGGGATCATGTGGATCTTCCACATAGAAAACGGTATATAGAACAACTTTTCATATACCCTTGAGGTTTATCGAAAGGTTCTTCACGTACTCGGTAGTATATTGAAAGGTTCCATTCAAACTATTGTGCATCAAACATCACTAACACAGATTTGAGCTCCCATGTGCCTTATGTCTATCATGAGACCCTTATAGGAAACCTATACCAACTATGAAAATCCTTTTGACCATCTTGTTGAAGCAATACACAGAGAACATCATTCGGGGAACTACTACGCATGTGTCGTCCAAGTAGTTGGGTACTCAGGAAAGGGTACGGTCCCAATCCTCCTTGTTGTGTTTTATTGTTAGACCCTATGGTATATCGCTAGTTGTGACAACTTGGAAATATTAGTGAGGAACAAGATTTCTTCAGCCCCTCCTATCACTTAAGTTTTCTTGTGTCCTTAGCTTACATAGGATTGTTTGTGTGTGATCTCTTCTTTTGAAAAACCGTTAGAGTAGAAATTTACAGCCAACATTCTGGCTAAGTTACCTGTGAGATGATCTTGTAGATTGCAGGGTTTGCCACTTGAATTTCCTCCTGTCATGGAAGAGAGAGAAGGAGAAACCATGTACCAACCAGATACAGCTGATTCACATGTAGAAGGAATTCTAGTTACTAAATCTAGGGAAAAACATTCTTCTGCTGAAAATCCAACCACTGCAGTCATAGTTCATGTTGGGTGTTATATCATCTTGATTAATTCACCTAATATTTAATTATCGACCGTGGTTGGTAGGCTTAGATTTGATACAAAATATATGCGAAGGTAGAGGAATTCCTATGGTGTCATGGAAATATTTTAACAAAGAAAAGATTGAAAGATCTTTCAAAATGAAAAACCGAGTCAAACTCATAAGAATTCAACTATTAAGGTAATTTAACTGGAATAGAATACTAGGTCAGAGTATAAAAAATACACTGCTCTAATCTATAAACAATTACTAAAGAATAAATATATAGACAATCCTATTCTACGACAACAAACTAATCTTTATAGTAAGGTTTATTGAATCATTTCAAGAACTAATTATGCAAAGAAAGTTTATATAGCAAAAATAATTAGATTGATAATTTATTTTATAAGCAAATAACTTAAGACTGAAAAATGATACCATCAACAACTAAATTTTCAAGTAAAAGACTAGGATGCAAGGAAGACCTAACTTATAAGTGAGTAGAAAACTTAATAAAGAAACAAGTAGAAAACTTAATAACAATAACTTTGAAAAGAAGCAAGTAGAAAAATTATTAAAAATAACTTTGAATTCTATTCTACAAGTCTCTTTCAGTAATCATATAGTGAAAAAAGAACAATTCCTACTAGTATGGACAATCTACAAGGTACTATTTTACTTTTCTAAGGATAACACATCTAATACTAAGTTTTACATGCAAACGGATAAATAAATCCAAAGGCATGATTACAAAACAGTACAACAGTGTTAATTAAAGGAATCAGAAACAAACAAAAGAAACAAAACATAACATAACTCAAAACATGTTCAAGGTAAAAGGATAACACTTTAATAAATAATCTAAAACAATCTAACTTTAGACTTAATGTTATATAGAACTATCATCTAACTATTACAGTCAAAGCACACTTTAAAAACTAAAGAAACAAAGCTTTAAAGAGGTTCAAAACACATAAAAAACACTAAAAATGAAATGACGGAATGGATGACAAACTAAACTGCAGGACTGAAAGGGGTGTCTGAATGATAGTTTAAACAGGTTGTCCGAATAATAGTCTGCACAACTAAAATAACAAAAAATAATATAAATGATCTAATCTTCAGCTGAATTTGTGCACATGCAAATACAATGCATAAAGGCAGTAAATAAACCTACTTAATAATCAAATTTGACAGCGAAATAATCTTAAAATAATTCATAAATGTAAATAAATAATTGCGTATTAAGAAACAAAGTGAAATTTAACTTGAATGAGCTTATAACATAAAGGAAATGAACATAATTAAATCTATCCTAACTTGATAAAAGAAATCTATTCTATCTACTTGCAAATAAAACTGAATAGTAAAACTGGAAATGAAATGTCTGAAAGCAAATTGAAAGCAAAATATGAGCGCAACTAGCTATTTAACTTCAAAAATAAAACTATATTAATTCACACAACATTACAGAAAGTAAGTGAAATAAACGTTTATAGTAATTCAATAACATAAACAAACTAGAAATCAAACTAACTACAAAAGAAAAGGTAATGAAACTACACAAGAAAAGAAACCTATGGTTGATGAGAATCCCTCTCAACAATCGAGGGTGATGCCTGGCTAACGCTTACACGAATGCAATAATGAATAGCAGATAATACAACTTCTATTAAAAATAAGGAACATAGTTACAAAGTTCTTCTAAAAAACTGACTGTCTCACTAATGATTGATCAACTCTCCAGCTCTTCGCGTGGAGGCGTTTATATACACAATGTTTACATAGGTGAGCAAGTTGACCCTTTAGTGGCTGAACGATCTCTAAATTTAGTCAAACATCATGACGTCTAACTAATCAAACACCAACACATAACGTTCTCCTTATCCTTCGTGAATCAGTTCTCTTTAGTGTGTGATGTGGCGTACATCCATTACTTTGGCGTGGTTGGTGTCATGATGTCAAGCAAAGGCAGCGTGCTAGTGATCCTTCTAGAACAGGAGCCATTGCATCACCCAAATGAGTGGACACAAAATAGTTGCAAGCTACTCCATCCTTTAACGGTCTGGAATCTATCATTAACAATGTGCAGTTAGTTTGGCCGGTGTAATGGTGAGCTGGATATGCTCTGCGCATATCTAGGGTGGACGCGTTATCTGTTCGTTAGCTCATCCAATAGGTCGTAACCTGCAATAAAATTCATTCCTATATGAATATATCAAATGCGATCCTAAATAATGCCAATTTCAATCTATAAAATTGTGTAACGATAATAATAAACATATTTTAAACATAAATATTAAATTCATTTGTACCTGCGGCCGAATAGTGATCTGCATGACAAAAAATATGCAGAATGATGAAAAAACATATGTTTAAACATGTAATTTAACTACAAAAAATGATGACAAAACTGGGAACAACATTCCCACAAACCGGAGAAATTCTAGGGCCCACTGAGCAAAAGAAAGATAACTTAGGAAGAAGGCAAAGCTGCACTAGCAGTTTCCTTCGACTTGGAAGATGAAGGAGGTGATTTAAACTTCACTCTTCTGGCTTGTGCTTTCAAAATAGCATGTATTTCATGTCAAATGTTGTATGAATATTTAATGTCTTTGTTGAGTTCTTCAACAGTATTAATTTTATATCTCTCAGGTTCGAAACAATTCGACATTGTTCAACAGTTATGATACAAGATCTTTTTGTAGAGGGTGTAAGAAGAAAGTGGCTGAAACATATCTACAGAAATGATGGTGATGAAAACGATGGAATAGAAAGAAGTTCGACCTACTTTAAGAGATCAAGCTATCATAGAGAACCTTGAGATGTGAGCCATTAATGAGCATATGCATTAATGAGTGAGTTCATAAGGTTTGTAATTAGTTCAACCATGTCCAAAGTAAAACTTTGGATAGGTTGAACGTTTGACACGAAGACATAAATCACATTTACAATTACCTTGATTAGAAAGAAGTTCGGTCATTTGATAGTTTACATGCATGATTAGAGAAGAGGATAGGGTTTCCAACAATGAAATGATGACTAAAAATCTTTTAAGATCAAAGCGCCCACATGGAGGTAAAAAAAAATATTTGCCAAAACACAGAATTTGGTTGGCAAAATTTAATCATTAGTGCTATAATATTACAATTTTTTATTTAGGTCGTCATTTGGTATTTCATTTGGACTATCATTCGATCCTTCATACAGTCCTCCATATTGGTTTTTTCTGTGAAAATATGCTTCATGTTATAACCAAGTTCCACTTCTTACATTATCCTGAAAACACTTATCACTTGTCAGAGATAAATAGATCTATCATAGATAATGAAAAATAAAACCAGTCTAATCCTTCCTAATCCTCCCCAAAACCAAAGATGTGGCGTGTCCTCAAGCCATACAAAAGAGAAGAATTGATTGTTCCAGATAATTAAATAAAAATTTCTATCATGTTTTTATTATTTTGTAAGAAAAATAAAAACTAACTAGTAAATGGAAATGATTTAGATATGTATATGCATAAAAAATACAACAATTCTTAGAAATACCACTTGAATGATGATGATATAACCGAAAGAATTCCATAGGAAAAGATAGTCATCCGTTCCTCATTTTAAAGATATCCTGTTATCGCAAAATATTTTGAGTGTACCCCAGAGTGTGTGAGATATATAGCTATGGGTCCCATTTATAGGATAATGACATCATAGGTATTTGTTGAATTAGATGGTCGGGTCCAAGCCCAACTTACAACCATTCTCAAATGACATTATAAACAATTGGGCTTGACATGTTTATTCATAAATTCTAATTTTTTTTTCTTTATATTATCATTATTCTATGAATCATGTGCATAGTGGTGTATTAACCAGATATTGTTTACCCGATATTTCCCCGCTACCAACAATCTTGTTCAGTACCCCAATGGGTTTATTTTGGTACCTATGCAAGCATAGTCCCGCTGCCAGCGAGCATGTTCAGTACCCCGATGGGTTTACTTGCATTTATCGAGCTTCCTTGTTTTAGGTTATTACTTAGCATTGACTTGCTTCTAGCAAGCCTGTTCAGTACCCTAGTGGGTTTTCCTTGTATAATCATATTTAATATATGTAAGCCGATTGGTAATAGAGTGTGTTAATCCCTGCTAAACACATAATTCAATTTGCTAAAGTAAACTTACAAGTAACTTTTCATAATGGCCTTAATCATAGATCATGTCAAAAGAGAATAACTTAAAGCTGTTCTTTGACCTTACAGTCCGTGTTCTTCATAAGAGATAAGTAATGTTCCCCACAAACAAAAATTCCACTTACTTTCAATTTATCACAAAAATACTTGAGAGACAAGTGTTGATAACAAGTATACGATGAACTAGTAATCCATAGGTGTAAGATGAGATTGTGAAAAATATGATAATGAAAGTAGGTCGGTCAAACAACTTTTCAAAAGAGCAAATAAAAAATATACATGTCTGAATGAAGATATCAAAAACCATATGAATCATAGAAGAGATGGTTAAGAATGATATACAGAGAATTGTTTTTTTTATTGTCACTATAAGCTGTAAATTTCAAAAGTACCCCAAGAAAGGTTAAGATACCTTATGAATGTTTTGGCGTACTTCCCCTTTTCAAACAATGCTCAATGAACTGCCTATAGAGATAAAGTACTTGTAATCAAACTGCAAAACCACTTGTTAGATGATTCAATTTATTCATGAAAACATATATAACATTGTAGAAAGAAAAAGAGTCCCTTGTAAGCAATTTGTCAGATATGACTCTTATTTATTCAAAAACACACAATTACATATATACAAGTGATAATAACCCAAAATACCTTCTTAAGGATTAGGAGGAGGAGGAATAACTTCCCCTTCAACCAATTCCATTTCCTTTTGCTGCAAAACATTATTTATGAAATCCTCTTTATATGTTGGTTGGTGATAAAGTCTAATTATGTTTTCATTTATTACAAAGGCAACTTGTGAACCATCAATTGTCTTAATTACTACTGACCCATTATCGAAAGCTGTAACTACTTCAAATGGGCCCATCCAACATGTAGTTAACTTTCCTTTAAAATTTTTAAATCACGAGTCGAATAGTAGTGCCCAATCTCGAGTAATAAATTGATTTTTCTTAATAAACTTATCATGCCATATCTTCTGTTGATTCTGCATTAGCATGGTTCTTTGGAGTTCATCTTGTCTAATCTCATCTAACTCATTAATTTGTAATACTCGTTGTTTATGTGCTTCCTCCAAATCCATGCCTAATTGGGCTGCCATATGAAAGGTCTTAACTTGAAATTCAATAGGTAAAAGGACTTGTTTTCCATACACTAACTCATAGGGGGTATGTCCGGTAGTGTTTCTCCATGTTATCCTATAGGCCCAAAAAGCCTTCGGGAGTCTATATGCCCAATCCTTATGATGTAAGTGAATGGTTTTGGTTAAAATGGATTCTAATACTTTATTGGTTGATTCTACCTGACCATTAGCTTGAGGGTGATAAGGTGAATATTTTCGATGTCAGATGCCATATTTCGTAGTGAGCTCTTTCATTAATTTGGAAGTGAATTGAGTACCTTGGTCTGTGACAATTTCTCTAGGTACACCAAACCAGGTGAATATTTCTTCATATATGAATTCTGCCATTGATTTCTCTGTAGCCCTAAACAAAGCTTTAGCTTCTACCCATTTGGTAACATAATCCATGCAAACCAGGATATAATTCTTTTTACGAGACATGGGAGAAATCTTACCTAAAAAATCAAGAGCCCATTTTTCAAAAGGCTCAATAATGACCTGAGGTTGCAAGGGAATCTGATCAGATGACGTAGGTCTACCCATTCTTTAGCAACTATCACATCCTTTAACATACTTGGAAACATCCTTGAAAATGATTGGCCAGTAACAACCAGAGTGCAACACTTTGTATGCTGTCCGCCTATCAAAAAAATGTCCTCCACATGGTCCATCATGGCATGCATGGAGGATGTTTTTCATTTCATCCTCCCACAGACATAATCGAATAATAAGATCTAGACCGGTGCAGAAGAGGTCATTATCAACCCAGGAATAATTATAACTATGAACTATAATACGACGTTTCTCGTGTGGGGACAAACGTTTTGGTAATTTCCCAGTTGCTAAATAATTGGAAATGTATGCAAACCAAGGGGTTTGAACAGACACAATAAACAAATGTTCACCAGGAAAAGTGTCGTCAACGGGTTTAGCACCATCATCACATTGAATGCGAGAGAGGAAATGTGCTACTAGATTTTCTTTACCAGGTCAGTCAATGACGGTGATGTTAAACTCTTGCAATAGAAGAAGCCACCAGGTCACTCTTCCATGGTAATTGGTTTATTCATTACAAATCTAATGGCAGAGTGATCGAAATGCACAAAAAATTTGTAACCTGTAATGTAGTGGCGAAATTTATTAATAGAATAAACTACTGTCAAAAATTATTTTTTAGTAATAGTGTAATTTAGTTTGGCAGGAGTCAAATTCTTGCTAATAAAATAAATGGCATAAGGTGCTTAGCCCTCTTTTTGGCCCAGGACTCCTCCTATGGCTGTATCATAGGAATCAGTGGATATATGAAAAGGAAGGGACCAATTGGGACCCCTGAGTATTGGTGCCACCGATAGTGTAGATTTTAAAATTTCAAAATCATTTTGACAAGACTCTGTCCACTAGAATTCTACATCCTTTGTAAGCAATTTAAACATTGGTTCAGTTATTTTAGTAAAAATTTCAATAAAGTGGCGGTAACAACTTGCATGACCAAGAAAGATTCTTACCTCTTTTTGTGTTCTTGGAGAGGGAAGGCCAACAATTACTTCAATCTTAGTAGGATCTACCTTGATTCCTTGAGAAGAAATGTGGTGTCCTAAAACTATACCTTCTGTCAATAACATTTTACATTTTTCATGAATAAGGGCTAAATTCGTTTCTTCACATCGGATTGGGACTTTTTTGAGGTTGTAAAGATCCTCTTGAAAGGTATTACCACAAGCTATAATATCATCCATGTAGACCTCCACACAATCATGTATAAGATCAGAAAAAATTCCTAAGACTTCCCATTGAAAAGTGGCAGGTGTATTACTTAGGCCAAATGGAAAAACTCTATAAGCATATGTTCCCTAAGGACATGTAAAAGTGGTCTTATCCTGATCTTCAGGTGCTATTAGAATCTGATTGTACCCACTATATCCGTCAAGAAAGGAAAAATATTGTTTACTTGACAGGGTATCTAACACTTGATCAATAAAAGGTAAAGGAAAGTAGTCTTTAAGTGTGGATTTGTTTAGCTCTCTAAAATCAACACAAATGCACCATTTTCATACGAATTTCTTTGGGACTACCACTAGAGGAGAAACCCATTTACTATCGGAGATAGGATAGATGAAACCATCATTGACGAGTTTTTGTAATTCTTCTTTTACTATATCCTTTAGAGCAGGATTCATCCTCCTCTGAGGCTTCCTTCCAGGTGAAATGTTTGGATCCATATAAATATGGAGAATACAAGTGTCAGGGTGTCACACCCTTCATATCAGTGTATTCCCATGCAAATGATCTAGCTTATTTTTTAAGAACCTCAAGTAGTTGTGCTTGTTGGTTTTCACTTAACCCTGTGTTTATATGTAGAAATTTTTTAGGGCCAACTTCACAAGGTATGGTATAGGTTCGTGTATTCTGTTCAATTGTGGAGACACAAGGTGTTTCCACAAATGTTGAGAGAGCCATATTATCTTGGAACTTGTCTCCAAAAATCTGATCGAAATGAGAAAAATCTATACAAGTTGTTGAAAAAACAAACTGGTTTAATAAATTCTCAGTAGTATGCTCCTAAAGTTCACAAGAAAAATCACTAGGGAGGGAGAGGTAATCAAAGTCCTTGTCCTCGAAAGAAAAATTTAACCACCATGAGTTTTCAGTTATTGGTTGTGCTAGGGGGTATAAAATAAGTCTCTGTGTAGACAACCCATTGGAAATAGTCATATCTCGATCCCTACATATTATAAAATCATTTGTAGTAGCTAACCATGGTCTTCCCAAGATAATAGGATTCCCTTTAGAAGGATCCTTTGATTCTATGACCATAAAGTTGACAGGGTATTCCCATGAGGCTATTGGTACAATAATGTTATCCATGACTCTAGCAGGTTTTACCGTAGTACAATCTGCTAATTCTAACTTTGGAAGGGGTAGGTTGGAGAAATTGTCCCAACTGTAGAACTTCTAAAACTGCGGTGGTCATCATGTTGATGGCAGATCCTAAATCGATTAATGCATTTTATATGGAGGTATTGTTTATAATTAAAGTCACTACTGGGGCTCTTGGATTTCTATATTTTTCAATCCGAGACTGATCTGTCATACATTCAAACATCTCTCCTATAACATGAATTGTGAGGGGGTCATTTTGTTTCTTCCCTGGGAGTTTAATGCACAGTTCCTTTATTACCTTGTTGTATATTGGTATGTCCTTGATAGATTGTAATATAGGAATTTTGACACAGATATTCTTTAATTCATTCAAAATATCATACTCAGGATGAACTACAAGTTTTTCTATTACTAGTCTTTCTGAAAATGGAGGAACACTTTGCTCTTAAATGGGTTCTTGTGGAGGGTGGGTGTGTACTGGAATGTTTGGAATTTTCACATCCTCCAAAATGGCATCATTCACGGGTTCATTTGAATCCTCTTCTTCTTCATCTTCCTCATGAATGATGATTGATGACTTGGGTTTGTCATTCACAACTCTTCCAGGTCGTAATTGAATCTCATGTACATGTTCAGTCTAAATAAGGTATGATGGAAGAGTTTGCAACTCAATGTTGTTAAGAGCTTGAGTTGGTTTATTATTTGGATTAGGTATCGACTGTGCAGGTAATAATTTCGGTCACAGAGGATTTATATTATGGAAGTGATGAGGTTGTTGAGCAATGAGAGGAACTGGAGGCACAAATCCAGGAGAAATTTGATGGAAACTTGTTTGGTGTTGAGGATAAGAATGATTAGGTGCAGATATAGGTTGTGACTAAGGGTGTGGTTGTCATCTCCACCCTTGTGACCAATATTGATGCTATGGAAATTGAGGAGGAGGGTACTGAGGTGGCCAATTTTTCCAACTTGAATTGTTCCATTGTTGAGGTGGTTGACATGGAGGATAATAGAGTGGGGTTTGTGGTGGAAAACTTTGATATGCTGGTTGGTCTCTAGGTTTCCAAGGAGGCCTTCTAGATGTTTCACCTACATCCCCACTCTTATATATGGCTTGCAACCTAGGAAAGGGTGGGAAGTTATCTGTTGGATGCTCTTTTGTACAGATGTGACATATAGAGATGTTGTTTAATGGACATTCCCTTTGGGGATGTTTGGTCCTACATCTTCGACAAAAAATGCTCATTGCTGTTCATTCTTCATCCTGCCTTTTTTTTGCTTGTAAAGAATCTAGTTGAGAACCCATGACTCCTAAGATATCGGTTTTGAAATTCTCCAATAGGTTTCCTAACTCTGTCCTTGTAACTCCACCTAAACTGGGAATGTTTCCTCTTACATTTCTACTATAAGGCTCCCGAAAGTTTTTCCCAACTTTCCCCCTACTTCTAGAATGATTTTTACACATCTCACTAATTTGTGCAAAGGTTTTATGAGAAATATTGCTAGTTTCCATGAGATTAAGAATTTCTATCAAGTCCTTGGAGATCCCTTTAAGGAAAAGTGTACACACTGCATCTTCTCGAAGGTCGCTATATTTTGATTTATTTAATGTATAAAAAAAACTTTCGAGATAATCCTCTAGGATTTCATCTTCAAGTTGTTGTATATTGAATATTTAACGTTGAGAGTTCTTAGTTTTGCAGTAGTCTTGATATTTTCGCAAAAATGAGGTTTTCATATCATCCCAAGTGCCGATAGTGGATTCTCCTAATCTGATGAACCATCTCAAGGAAGAATCTTTTAGTGTAGAGGGAAAGAGTTTTAGTTTGTGAGCATCTTGTAGATAATTATAGCTCCTACAAAGGATATTGAATTCGAACATAAATGTGTCCAGGTCCTCATTACTTTTTCCATAGAAAGTAGGTAAGGAAGAAGGAGGGATTTTTTTCATAGTTACATCTTGTATAGTGTCTAAAATAGGAAACCCAAAGGTAGCCTCAGTTCAAATTTTCCCTTCCCCTTCGTCATTTCTAACTTCATCATGATCTTCGTTTTCTCCCCATCTCTCCATATAGGCTGGGTTTTTAATGTAAATATACCTAGGAGGCTCCTTTCGAGGTGATAATGTGCATCCCAATGTTATTTTTTAGGAGAGATCTTCCTCTTATCAACCATGTTTTATTGAATCCTAGAGGGAGAGTAGGTTCTACTATGGATGTTTCAATTTGCGAGATAACTGGATCTACGGGGTTTCCAAAGAGAGATTTTACCTGGTCAGGATTAACAAAGTTAACGAAATTTAGATATCCTACTAGTGAAAAAGTTGTATTATTGGGATTCAATACTAGTGGAGGGTCAAAGGTTCCTAGTGGCTGATCCTCTTGAACTTCCTCAGGAATGAGGTCCTTAGGACCTCTTGCCAAGGTTCCTTCTCTTTCTATGGCTTCCCCGGTAAGATCTCCTGAGAGAGTCTCCTTAGGTTTCTGGGTAGAACTACTTCCTATAGGTGTCTTTTGATACCTTTTTGCTGAGATAGTGGTTGGGCTATTACATCCGCTCTAAAAGTTAATAGGAATTTCAATAATTTTTCTTGTCTTAACAAATCTACCCTAAGGATCTCTAAGTATGCTCATAAAAAACTTAAACTAAAGAAAAATCTATGCTACTACTATTGCTGAATTTAGGGGCACCTATTATAACAGATGCATAGTTTCTTACCTATCATCTTACTGCTCCCCTACCACTAGCCTATTTCTAAAACTCATAAAGAATTCTATGTATTTTACTTTACAGAACAACCCCCAGGAAACGACACCAAAATGTTGAGTGTTATATTGTCTTGATTAATTCACCTAATATTTAATTATCGACCAGGATTGGTAGGATTAGATTTGATACAAAATATATGCGAAGGTAGAGGAATTCCTACGGTGTCATGGAAATATTTTAACAAACAAAAGATCAAAAGATCTTTCAAAATGAAAAACTGAGTCAAACTCCTATGTATTCAATTATTAAGGTAATTGAACTGGAACAAAATACTAGGTTAGAGTATAAAAAATACACTACTCTACTCTATAAACAATTACTAAAGAATAAAGATATAGACAATACTATTCTACGACAGTAAACTAATCTTTATAGTAAGGTTTATTGAATCATTTAAAGAACTAATTATGCAAAGAAAGTTTTAATAGCAACAACAATTAGATTGATAATTTATTTTATAAGCAAATAACTTAAGACTGAAAAATGATATTATCAACAACTAACTTTTCAAGTGAAAGACTAGGATGCAAGGAAGACCTAACTTATAAGTGAGTAGAAAAATTAATAAAGAAGCAAGTAGAAAACTTAATAAAAATAACTTTGAATTCTATTCTACAGGTCTCTTTCAGTAATCATATAGTGAAAAAAGAATAGTTTCTATTGCTATGGACAATCTACAAGGTACTTAGTATACTTTTACATGCAAATGGATAAATCAATCCAAAGGCATGATTACAAAGCAATACAACAATATTAATTAAAGGAATCATAAACAAATAAAAGAAACAAAACATAACATAACTCAAAACATGTTTAAGGTAAAAGGATACAAATTTAATAAATAATCTAAAACAATCTAACTTTAGCCTTAATGTTAAATAGAATTATCATCTAACTATTACAGTCAAAGCGTGCTTTAAAAACTAAGAAAACAGAGCTTTAAACAGGTTCAAAACACATAAAAAAACACTAAAAATGAAATGATAGACTGGATGACTGACTAAACTGTAGGGCTGAAAGGGTTGTCTGAATGACAGTTTAAACAGGTTGTCTAAATAACAGTCTGCACAACTAAAATAACAAAAAATAACCTAAATGATCTAATCTTCAGCTGAATTTGTGCACATGCAAATACAATGCATAGAGGCAGTAAATAAACCTACTTAATAATCAAATTTGATAGCGAAATAATCTTAAACTAATTCATAAATATAAAGAAATCATTGCGTATTAAGAAACAAACTGAAATTTAACTTGAATGAGCTTATAACAGAAAGGAAATGAATATAATTGAATATATTCTAACTTGATAAAAGCAATCTATTCTATCTACTTGCAAATAAAATTGAACAGTAAAGCTGGAAATGAAATGATTGAAAGCAAATTGAAAGAAAACTATGCGCACAACTTGCTTTTTAACTTCAGAAATAGAACTAAATTAATTCACGCAGCATTACAGAAAGTAAGTGAAATAAACGTTTATAGTAATTCAATAACATAAACAAACTATAAATCAAACTAACTACAAAAGAAAAGGTAACGAAACTGGATGGTAAGCTGGATATGCTCTGCGCATATCTAGGCCAGACGCTTTGTCTATTTGTTAGCTCATCCAATAGGTTGTAACCTACAAACAAATTCGCTCCTATATCAATATATCAAACACGCTCCTAAATAATTCCAATTTCAATCTATAAAATTGTGAAATGATAATAATAAACATATTTTACATAAATCTTAAATTCATTCATACCTGGGGCTGAATAGTGATCTGCATGACATAAAATATGCAAAAGATGACAAAACATATGTTTAGACATGTAATTTAGCTGCAAAAAATGATGACAAAACTAGGATCAATAGTTCAACAACCTTATGCAAATGACACAACCTTTCATTTTCCTATAGAAGGTCAATGTGGTGTGCAAGACTGGATCTTTACCCATCCGTCAGATGACACTGTGGCATCAGAATTTGGTCCAACTTCTCCATTTTTGGAGACCTATTTAGGACATGACATATTTGAATACAATACCACTATATTACCTTATCATACACGCCCTCGAGAAACTAGATTTACTGCAGATGATGAGATCCTTGGACCTATTCATGAGACCTTTAATCGTTTTCGTAGAATCGGGGATAACATAATGCAAATAAACTTATTTCCCTTCCTTGTTTGTTCAAGAATGACAGCCCAAAATATCATTCTCCTCCACCATATCATGTGGCTGCTACCTGTAGAATTATTAGCTCCAATGCTATGAGCAAATATGCCAAGAAGAAGCACTAGAAATGGATCTTTCTACTAAGATAATCCTCACAAGCATACACTGGAAAAATGGAGAGAAGAAAAGAGACCGAATCACATGAATGAAGAGATGAATATTGGAGTGTATACTTCCATTGAATAATGATGAATAACAGTGTACATAAATACTACATCCCTCATAGGTAAAATCGAGTTGTCTGGATACAACTCATAAATATTAGAAAGACAGACTTATCAAATATGATAAACCCCCATAGGTGGATAAAGCACTTCCCAAATCAGTCAAGGACCTCACGAATTACAAAAATCATGAGTGATTTGTCAAGAGTGATGGAAAAACATGATAATCCTAGAAAATGGAGAAAAAATCATGGAGGGTGGGTGGGAAACAAAAGATACCAATTTCCTAGTTAACTAGCTTTACATTATCCAAAAAAAAACAGGATAAAAGCAGAGTGAGGCAGAATCTCCAGGAAAGCGCAATTACTAATTCTGGGATTCCATAAAGTGGTCAAGATCATCCTGGAATCAGAATTAAAACATTCCTAGGGTATATATGGAAAGTGTTGACTTTAAGGTGCAAGTGGATGTCAACTATCTATGCTAGTGGGTAGAAAATTAATCAAAATTGAATAATTATTTTATCTTAAGTTATGAGTGGGTTTAATAATATCCCCAAAACCCCCTTTAAGTATTATTTTATGATGGTATATAAAAAATATAGGTGTATATACGGCCCAACAACAAGGCTATGGTCATGATTTAACAATTATTATATCCAAACAAGATGAGGAAAGAGGAAAAAACGCATGGGAAAACCCCCCCCTCAAGAAAGGAAAAGGCACCAAATTTGAACAATATGTATTCGACATATATTTAACTTCACTTAAATGAGCTGAATGAAATGCTTGTGTTGAAAGACTTGATGAAGACGCTTGCAGATTCCATGATCATGCACTAGAGTGTAGAATTTGCAAGAGGAAAGAGGAGAGACTCCTAGTATCTCATCCTCTGATGAAGTAGGAGAATTATTTGAATGCTTATTGCTGCTGACAAAATCTGACATACAAACACAATTTTATTTGGAAAATATATCTGTGGATACTCCTTCCCAAAGAGCACAAAAATTAAGACAATTTGTTACACACTCAATTCCCTGAATAACTACAAAATTGTGATGTGAATCACATGTAATTATTCCAATATGATGTAGCGCCTTCCCATATATGATATGAGGCTGATAAAAATATTATATATCAGAATCATTGGCATATGGAACAACAAATACAAAATATTTAATGACTCCATGAGGATATAGAGCTAGTCTAGGAAAACTATGAGCAACTGGGGAAAACTGATAGGTGTAAAAATGTGAGTGATGGATGGATTTGAGATATTAACCATAAGTGCTTAGAATGGAGCCAAACATGTTTAATATCAGTCCAAATATTACTAAGGTCATGGATAACCAACCATTGAAAGATAGGAAAGACTTCAAAACATGTAATATAAGTAACACTACATAAGAGACCAATGAGGAATCGACTAGTGAACTTGGGATTTGTATAGTCTTAAGATTATGCATAGCTATGGTAGATGGCATGGATGGTGGTATTAATTTTTTCATGACATGAATATAATCCTTCAAACAATATTCTAAATCATATATATAAGCTTATGAATGAAATGAGGAAGAGATGCTCCAAGACAAATCAGTATCTAGTGAAAAATCATAATTTTTGGGATATGAATCTAGTAGATTGATAGGCTGATTATCAAAGAAAGGATATGATATTTATGATTCTGATATATCAGAGATTAAAAATATATCATAGACATGAGGAAATGATTTAACTTTGGAACTCTAGACGTAGGTTATATCACCTTGGAACCGCACACTATGACAATGTTCTGAAGAATCAAGAGGCTTCTCTAGCTCATCTGGAACTTCAATCTTGTGCTTCTCAAGAAGTTGAGACATGATGTACATATTCTTCTTGAAACATTTCTCCTTTGAATGAAATCCATTTTTTCAATAATATCACTTGTATGTGCTCCATTTTTTCTTGACTTTCTTCATTGAATCTTCATCAGTAGGCTTTGATTCTTCATCTTCAATTTCTGACTTTAACTTCTTCTCTCTCACAATTTGCTTCTCTTTTGATTCAGAATTCTTGCTTCCTTGAACCATAAGAGCATGATAATTTCCCTTGGAAGATCTAAGAGAAACCTTATGTTAGGATATTTAGACACTTAGGATTCAATTTAGATCAACTTGTGTAATATATCCGTTAGGTAAAAGTGTGTTTCTTTAGTATGCATTAGTATGCATTTGTAAATATTCTAATCCGACAGTCACGATATGTTCTAGACATAGAGTGATCTGACAGTTCAAATTTCTTAGATCATACCTACCATTGATCCATGGCTTAACACTCAATTGGTCTATGATCTCTATTTAAAAAGAATAGAGTATCCTTGTCTAGTTGATCGATTATAAGAAACTCATGTAACTTTCTTTCTTTTGCATAATAAATTGCTCCAAGTAGCTATTTGGCTAGGGCTGTGGACTGTTTCCCTCTCGAGGGTTTTAACCACGTGACAAACATTGATGTATTGATCTGTGATTTTTTTGTGTGAAGTGGTTTCTTTAGGTGTTTGGTATTTTGGGAGTACCCTGTGTACCCGAACATGGTATCAGAGCTTTTATGAAGAGACGCTTTTGGTTTTGATCAAGATATGGAACTAGTGTTGCTAAAACTTTGAAAGGGTTTCTAGTTTATATTTTCTATGCATTTGTGACCTATGGGAGCTGTTCCATTGCATCTGAAGCACTGTTTCCATTGGGAAATAGTTTTTGTTTGATCGAAAACTATTTCCGTTTGTTCCAGAAACACCCATTTCAGCAAATTTGAAAGTATAATGTTATAGGAACAAATTTGTTTTATTTTTTTAAATATCTCATATTTTATCAGTTTTATTATTAGATATTTACTGTTTTAGTCTCGGACTCTTTCCTTCCCTGGCTGTGTATGCTCTTTCCTGTGCACCTTCCGCGATGACGACGAATTAGAAACATAAAGGGAGTGTTTTTTTTCTTGTCTTCTCGGCTATGTATGCTCTTTACTGTGCACCTTGTGCAATCACGACGAATCAAAAACAACGAGAAAGATTGAAAATGTAGACTTTCTGGGTAAGCTAACAAAGATCTAACCCCACCCATAGAGTGGAAATTTTGTTTTTTGTTTTTTGTTTTGTTTTTTTATGTTTTGCAGGAAAGAAAGGCAAGCACAAAGAACGAGAGAGAAGAGTAAAAATAAATAAATAAAATCCCTTCCTCTTTCCATTCTTTTACATACCTTTTAAATTTAGTTCACTTGGTTTAAAGTTGCTTTCTTTCTTAATAAGTCTTGAGTTCAAGTCTTATTAAGTTACTCTTAGTGCATGCAATTTCTATTTTCAAGTTACTTTATTGTAAAAGTGCATCTCACATAAATAAAATAAAATAAAAAGTGAGTCATTTAAGTCTTTTAATTTATTGCCGCACTATTTAAAAGTAACATTATTGTAAAAGTGAACATCACTTATTTTACAAAAGTGATTCACTTAAAAGAAACTTTCTTATAAGTGATTGTCAAAGGTTCATCTTGGGCATAAGGGGGTTCTTTTTTTAGTTAGTCAAGTTAATATCTTCCATGTCACTATTGGGGACATATTCAACATTTTCTTTGAGCAAGTATAGCTTCATCATCCAGAATTAGTTTTTAGTGTCATTTTAAAAAACCGCATATTTTTTTGAGCTCTTTGCATCCAAACAGTTAGTTTCTGTTCTTTCAGTCACTATTTTACAGTATGGCCGCCCCTTGTGATATTATACTTACAATTTCTAGCTATTTCTCATGGAAAACTTGTATGGAGGATGTTCTGCGAAGTAGGGAAATTTTTAGGATAACCTCAGGGAAAGAAACAGAACCCATTGATGATGATAAGAAAATTAAATGGGAAAATAGATGTGATGAAGCTCGTGAATTGATTGGGATGTCAATCTCTACTGATTTGTGATTGCACATATCTAGAATTGATGAACCTGATCAAGCTTGGAAAAATTTGGAATTTGTGTTTGGTAAACACAATGAAATTCGGGGTCATCAACTTAAGAATGAGTTGATTTTCTTGAATCCAAATGATTTTTTATGCATTCAATACTATTTATCTAAGTATAAAACTCTTAGACTCTTCGAGACAAGTGGAAATGAGTTCTCGAGGTGAAGGAAAGGGCATCGGTAGGATCATTCAGGATTGTTCGGCTTTGGTCCTCTAGAAATGCTCCATGTCTAGTGTTGAATTTGGCTCCAAGGAACTCCTTCACAATCCTTTGGCCTTTTGTTGTTGGGGCAAGGTTAGTTCCTTTGTATCGATGTTTCAGGTCTTATGCTTACATTCTTGTGGTCTAGGCTCCTTCACTTCATGGATTTCTCAAGGTCTAGGTTCTGCATCTTTATTTCTTGATAGGCCAAGTGAATTGGTCAGTTTCAGGCTCAATTAGACTCAAAGCAAGGAGGAGTGGGAATCAGACAAGGATAGTCGGGCACAACCATTATGGGCATTGTTTCTTGTGTGAGTCCTGGGACCTGCATTGTGCTCAAAGGAGAAGCTATTTCCTTCTTGCAGACATGCAAGTAACTCTTTCCCATCATAGCAATAGAATGGCTAGCTAAATTGAGGTTCATAATTCCTAGTATGCAGAAATTTCAAAGATTATGGTCTATTAGAGAAGCCGAAAGCAGGGTGTAGTATGCTATATGAGTTGGTTTTGGCTTTCACCGGGAGCTCTTTTCAAATCAGTTACATTCTATTTTCAATCCAACATTCCGGGCCATAAGTTGGGTCAGTCATTAGGGAAAGATATATGAAATTGAACCAAACTTATCGTCCAAAGCATTGGATTGAAAAATAGCACACATGTTATTCCAAAAGATGTATACGAAACATTATTTCTAGAAAACTTTGTAATTATGGGAATATAAAACATCAATTTGTTATAGTGGACATGTAATGAAAGTTATGAATGAAAGGTAGTTGCACTTGTTGAACACACAATAAGTATTTTGAATATTTTAAATAACTTGCATGCTAATTGTAGCAATTATGAAGTTCTTGATAACGGGCATTCTATTTGCAAGGTTGTTGCTGCTCAATAGCTACATTGTAACCCATGCTAGAATGAATTAAAATAACATTTATGCTCTTTGTTGAGAAAATGGGCTGTAAATTTTCTAATTCCTTGCTTCTCCATTTAGTGACTTCTTTTGGAACATGAAAGTGCTTAACAAAGCTACTCCCGTGACTTTGAGAAGAAAGTGGAAGCTAAAAAAGATGATGACGAAGAGGATGTAGGTGACTCCCCTCCATATGTTTTGAGAGACTTTGAGAATTCACTTCCTGCTGAGAAACACATAAACAACTTGTTTATCTGTTGTTAATATTTTACTAGAGACCTTGCTAGTGAGATTTATTCTGTATCTGAGTAGGTATCCATTATTAAACGTCCATCCAAATAATCTACAATATGTGAATCTGGTACGTTAACTTTATATAAATCAGAAGTAGCTAGACCAGACTCACTAGTCCACATAGCAGCACGTCCCCTACCATTTGTTATGCTGAAATGCTAAGGTTCTGATGCCCATGAAGCACTTTGGATACAAGGACTCCAAGGAGCATCCAGTTCAAATTTTATGTCCCTTTCAATCTCTACCATTGAAAATTTGACAATTTGTCAGAGCTTCCTTAGCATGTCGAATCTCTAGTCTCAACTGGTTCCTTTTAGCAAAACATATCTCACCCTAGAGTGAAATATGTACCTTTTCCTGACTATACCTTTTATGCATCGTATGGAAATTCCATGGAGTCTGCTAGACAAGCAGGGGCCTTCAACTGCCTACTAAGAACAAGTATGGTTTCCTAGCACTCTGCAAGCTTCCCTGCAACTGCAGCTATGTCCGTTTCCTAAAAATACAAATAGCGTACTAATCACTCAACTTACTCCACTACAATTCAACTTTAACAAACACTATTGCAAGGAAATGTTTTTGCAGAACAGACTGACATAAACAAACATTGTTTATCTTCATGACTGAAAACAATGTCGGAACTATTATACTTTAGTATGACCATAAAATTAGGACACTAGATGAGATTGGATTTTTTTGTTAGGATTATTAATCCTCCCTTGTCCAATTTGTTCATATGTCTAAATCGGGAGTCATGTCTAAATCGGGACTCCATCTAGTCTATTTTTAGTCACTAGCACCATTGGGTCCACTTGGCCTAATTGGGGCACATGTTTCAGTTACTAAAGTTTGGGGAACACTAATTGAGGCCTACGGCCACTGATTTCACTTGCATGCATGAGTTTAGGAGCCTCCTAGACCAATCCCTACAATTTAGGAGCCACTGGGAGTGCCGAAACCAACCAAGGTCAGTTTAGTTCAGTTGTTGACTAGTCAAGATAAGTTAGGAGTCAGTTACATTTAGTTCTAGTCCTCTACATTCATTTACCGCTAGGTTTGCATGTCTTTACTTAGGATGGGCACATTTCTCACCTACCACAGTCATTTAGCCTTAGTCAACACTGAATGTAACACTTGAGTTGTGTTTTCAAACTCTGATGAAATATGGTTATGGTTTAGACAAGGTTAGTTAACTATTGAGTCCTCCGACAGTGATTTAGACAAGGTATTAGTTACCGACAATCAAGTAGAGTCTAATCAATTCGAATTTCCTCATGTGGATTTGAATTGCATGTGTCTATTTAAGCCATTGTACTTCATTGTAATTATTATCTAATTACTCTTTGATTAATGAAAAGCATTCACAACTGCAAGCCATTTTTGCACTGTTTCATTCTTCAATAACTGAGTAAATTGTGTGATCTATCCTATGAGTTGTATCTTTTTCCACGGATCTATGTGCTCAATTTAATATGGTATCAAATCCTCGATGGACAAGGCACTTCTCCTCCTCAGATCTCTGACTGGATCCTTTTTGAGCGAAATTACTCCTTCCAGCTCTGCACCAGAAGCAAAAGCTTTACTGTTTAATACCCCAAGTTAAGGAATTGTTGATCAAGCTTGATCAACTATGCCGGGTGTAATGAAAACCTGAAATGTGTAGGCTGTCGACCTTATGGTGCCCCTTTTGTGTTTTTGTAGGTACAACTTCGAATGGATTCAACAGTTCCTCTTCTCTCCCTATTCTCAAACTATTCAGAATGGAAGAAGAAGATGATTGTATCTCTGATGAGACGAGGTCTCTATGTGGTATCTATTGGACTCGATGAAGAGTGTTTTAGTGAGAATGATTGGATGAATAAATGTGATACAAATTTTGGAAGAATAGCACTCGGTCTTTCTCCTAGCTTGCTCTACCTCTGTAGATCTATTGAAGACCCAAAGGAACTCTGGACAAGATTGGACAGAACCTTTGGAATGATTGATGAGGATCATAATAGCACTTTGGAGAGAATATCCAACACCATAATAATTCTTGCTCCAAAATTCTCAGCCTCCACTCTCTCTAATGAAGTTGTTCGAAATGAAGAAGAAGCAGAATCTTCTACACAGTCAATTCGATTTGAAGACAGTCTCCATGCAGTGACTCCTTCTCCTGATGCTCCGGAAGTTCATGAGATCTCTGATATCTCATATCCTGATATTTCTGAAACAGAAGAAGACATTTGAATCTATTATATTGAATAAAAACACTGCTACACTTCCGTGCAAACATTCACCAGTGATTTTCCTTTGAATTCTGTGCAAAATTTATGAGTAATTGCTTCCGAAAGTGAAGAGAAATTTGATTTTTATCCCTCTAATGTTGTTTATGGTGTGAAAATATGTAATACCTTGGATATTTTGGAAGAAATATCAGATTACCAGAGTGAACCATTTGCTCCTCATGATCTAGATCTTCTAGCAAATTCCTGTAGGATTGCATGCACCAAAATTCATAATTTTGAAGAAGAAGAAAGCTGTGCATCCACCGTCTTGGTTAACCATTTATTTGAATATGATATTAACCTTATTGGATCTGATATTATGTTATTTAGATATGATATGATATTTCTTGGTTTAATATATTGAATTCATAATCTTTCAGTACTGCTCGTAGTTGTTCTCATCAATGGTGTGAAGAAACAAGTGCCGCAAGTCTCCTACAAAACTGCTGTTGGGAATTTGATTTCATTTCACAGTTATGGATCTATTGTGAACCTATTTAGATCTGATTTAATTTCTGATATGATATTATTTGGTTCAGTTTTTAAAATCCAAAAGCTTTTGGTCATGCTTGTAGCTTCTCTCACCAATTCTGGTGTGAAAAATCAAGTACCGCACTTTCTCTTCAAAACTGCTGATGGGGATTTGGTGTTATTTTCCTCTTATGAGGTTACTGATATTTTATTATTTGATTCATTATTTATTTCAGAAGATATATAAAACTATGGATCCCAATCATTTTCTCTCAACAGTCCCAGTGCTTCTCTACCATTAATCACATGCTCATCTCCTCACAGAACTGGTAAAGAGGAAGATTTTCTGTATCCACTGGGACACTTGGGGATGTTATTGCCACTCATGGTTTGTTGTTCATGGCTGCAACATATCAGTTTATTGAGTATTCCTCACATGTTCTGAATCCTCAAGAACCTTTTCTCACTTATCGGTTGACTTTAGTTTCTCTACATGGGTTCAGTGTTCATCCAACAACTGTCTATATTTATGATTTAGTTGAGCATATCATTCTTCTTCCTAAGAAGAATATTCCTCCAAAAATAATGATGGAGAGGTTCACATTCCAGGTCCCAGGATACCTATGCACAGAAGAATCACATTGATCCTGATTCTACCTGCTTAATTAGAGGGGGGGATTTTTTCCCATGTGGTTTTTTCCCCAGCACCTTGTTTTTGAGCAGTTACGTTACTTTACTTGATGTAATGGGTGAACTATGGTCTTACTTACTAGGGCCCATATATTGTCCAAGTTATCATTCATGGGGGGTGTTAGGATTATTAATCCTCCCTTGTCCAATTTGGTGATATGTCTAAATCGGGAGTCCATCCAGTCTATTTTTTGTCACTAGCACCATTGGGTCCACTTGGCCTAATTGGGGCACATGTTTCATTTAATAAAGTGTGGGGGACACTAATTGAGGCCTACTACAACTGATTACACTTGCATGTATCAGTTTAGGAACCTCCTAGACCAATCCCTACAATTTAGGAGCCACTGGGAGTGTCGAAACCAACAAAGGTCAATTCAGTTCAGTTGGTGACTAGTCAAGCTAAGTTAGGAGTCAGTTACATTCAGTTCTAGTCCTCTACATTTAGTTAGCTCTAGGTTTGCATGGCTGCACTCAGGATGGGTGCATTTCTCACCTACGACAGTCATTTAGCCTCAGTCAACACTGAATCTAACACTTGAGTTGTGTTTTAGAACTCCGATGAACTTCGGTTATGGTTTAGACAAGGTCAGTTAACTATTGATTCCTCCGATAGTGATTTAGACAAGGTCTTAGTTACCTACAGTCAAGTAGAGTCTAATCAATTCAAATTTCCTCATGTGGATTTGAATTGCATGTGGCTATTTAAGCCATTGTACTTCATTGTAATTATTATCTAATTACTCTTGGATTAATGAAAAACATTCACAGCTGTAAGCCATTTTTGCACTGTATCATTCTTCAATAACTGAGTAAATTGTGTGATCTATCCTGTAAGTTGTGTGTTTGTCCACATATCTATGTGCTCAATATAATAGTTTTATAACGAAAAAGGTAGAAAAATGCACCGTGTTCAATGAAAGGAATCCTCATTTTCAGATTAAAACCTATGATTTGCGCATATACCCAGAATGGTTTATCAAACACCTTCATGTAATCATACATGTGACTATCATCCTCTGCTATATTGTTGTTGGGACAATATAGCTTGATCTCAACAAAATATTCATCACTTTGATACCAAAGGTAAATTCTCCTCAATCATTTGATCAATTATGTTTAATTTCAGTCTGCAATAGTGTGTATAAAATTTAAAGTCCTTTCGAACATCATTGCCACAAGAATGAAGCCCCATCTTTCCAAACATATCTCAAGAGAAAATATGGGTTTCCTACTTAAGAGGGACATTCAATATTCCATAGGGACAGCCCAAAAAGTCCTTCACTTTGTGAAGGCAACAAATGGAATTTGATTACAAAGATAGACCTGTCCAAAGAATTTGAGAAATTTAATTGGCTCTATATTAGACTCCTACTTCTTCAGGTGGGGTTTCAATGGTGTTTCATTAAGATGGATGGAGGCCTGTTTTCTTTGGCCACTTTTGCAATCCTAGTTAATGGCTCAGCTTCACACTTACCAATGTAAACTTTGTTGTTTTCCACCACTCCACAGATGCCTTATCCTTCCAGTACCTCAAAATCCTGCACCTCTACTAGTGGCTCTATGCCTTTATGTCTACAATATTGTACAATTTCAACTAACATCCGATGACTTGATCTACTTTCAAGGCTTGCTATCCTATCATATCCATTCAATACCTAAAATATGTCTAAGGTTTCAAGATGAAAAATTATAATAAAAACAATGGCAGAGAATGAAACAATAGTTGATATGTAATGAGTTACCAAGAGATCCATTTCTGTTCATCCATGGTCTTTGATTCCACAAACTCTAATTCTCCCATCGTGAATTATCCTTTCGTCAGTGTTCCAGTTTTATCAAATGCTATTGCCTTAAGATTTCCCAAGCCTTCCAGATACCTCCCACCTTTGATAAGGAGCCCTGTTTTACCAGCATGGGCTAACCCACAAGTTGTGACTACTAGAGTTCAGATAACCAATGCACATGGGCAAGCAGTAACGAGAACAAATAAGGATTTGTAAACCCACTTGCGAAATCATAGCAAGTGGTCAATCAATGGTGCCACCGTCATTTCTATAGCTGCTAATACAACAACTGCAGGTAGCCACATGATATAAACTGCAATCAACAATCAGATGTTTTCTAACTCCATGATCAATGAAAGGATTTTCTAACACATTACTCTTTATAGACCTGGAGTGTAATATTTTACGAATTTTTGAACGAACTCTTCAGTAACGTAGCGTTGACTCTGTGCTTCCTCCACACGCTTTTCCATCCTTGCCAATGTAGATTCTTCTGCCAAAGCCACTGTCTTGATGCTTAAATAACCTACATTTTTCACCATTTACGCGTTCAAATCACAAATCCATGTCTGGCATTCAACATATATTGAAACCCCTGGACAATTTTCAACTAATGATGTGCATCCCTTTGACATGTTTATAGTGCTTTTTGACAAATTTTTAACAAACGATGTGCATCTTTTTCTCAGTTTTTGACAAGTTATGTGAATAGGTATTCTATATTTATT
Source organism: Pseudotsuga menziesii (assembly GCA_001517045.1). Taxonomy (NCBI): domain Eukaryota; kingdom Viridiplantae; phylum Streptophyta; class Pinopsida; order Pinales; family Pinaceae; genus Pseudotsuga; species Pseudotsuga menziesii. The sequence goes on along the minus strand of LPNX010000839.1, from coordinate 129,374 downwards.
GAAACCCTAGATAATTTTTGACAGATGATGTGCATCTTTTTGACATGTTTCTGTTCATTTTGACATTTTTTGACAAACTGTGTGCATCTTTTTCACAGTTTTTGACATTTTACATGAATATCATAGAAAACACAAATTATTTTTGATGGTTTAGGTTATTTACAATATTGGATTTACTTCACTCATGGAATGTGGTCGATATCAAGGTGGAAATCCGAATCCTAAATTAATGACTTTTATTACATAGGAGGTTTTGAGTTCTAAACCTATAATAGGTAACTTAAATTGACATCCATATGCCATAAATTATTAGAACATACTAGGAATCTCTTTTCCAACGATGAAATAATTTCAAGTTCAATTCTTCCATATATGTATACCCTTGAAATAATTTCAGGTTCAATTCTTACAGACAAACCCTTAAATATCTTCCAACGGTTAAATACTTTCAAGTTCGATTCTTCCATATATGTATACCCTTGAAATAATTTCAGGTTCAATTCTTATAGACAAACTCTTAAATCGATACTAACCTCCCGAGAATGTAGAATTCTAAACATTTTTTAAAATTCAGATTTTGCATAATAATTTTCAATTTAATTGAGGTGTGCCATGAAGAAAAGTAATGCTATAGGAGTTAGAGTAAGTTTCAAAAATTTAGATATCAGATAATAATTTTCAAAATTCAGCATAATTGAAATTTGAAACCTGTCATGGAAAAGGTAAGGCGTAGGCTATAGAGTCATTATCATTATAGGTTACTTGTTAGATTCATGGTATTGGCCCATAAATTGGATCCCATGTATTTCTCAACCAGTAAGGACTCTCCTGTCAAGCTACTTTCATCCATGAAACTGCTTCCATTCAATATGATACCATCTAGAGGTATCACCTCACTTTCTTTAATAGATAACAACGTGTTGATGGCCACATCCTTCACAAATATTTTCTCCCCACTTTCTTCAATTACAGCTGTTTGTGAAGCTAAATTCATAACAGACGAAATCTCTGCTCGAGCCTGCCATGAAATGAAAAATTCCAAATAGGATTGTGAATAAAAAGACAAATAATTATCTGTACTATTTACTTGTCTTTAAGGGATTGCAATAAAATTAAGGTTACCTTGTCACTTGATCTACTTTCTAGCCATTCGACCGATGTAAACAAGAAGACTATGGTGCCTCCTTCCAGGTAATCCCCCAACCCAATAGTATCCACAACTGTTTCAAATTTGATCCAATGAGAAAAAATAGAAAATTGGGTGCCAATATGGCCTAATCTGCTATAGGGTTTACAACAGTTACCTGCAATGAGCTTAAGCACATTTATCATTAGGGTTTACAACAATTACCTGCAATAAGCATAAGAACATTTATGTGCAGCATGAAATTGCAAATGGCCACAAAGCTTCTGTGCATAATTGGGATAATACCTATAACTACCGTCCCTAGAGCCACCCACCGGAGAGGATGGTACAAATAATGGAACAAAGCTATGGAAAGGAAAAAACCAGAGGCTAAAGTGTAAGGATTGGTCCATTTTCTCCCACTTTTCAACTCTCCAACCATGCAAAGACTTGCATCTAGCCTTGCTTTATTTAAGGCCTTAACCGTATAAAACCATGAAAACCTTATTAATCATCCACATCTTCTTAAATTTATCTACAAATATCATATCCTAAAATTCTAGAAAATTATTTTTGTCTATCCCTGCAAAGATTTTATCAGATCCCAGAACTATAAATGCAATTTAAACATGTTTACATTGTTGATATCTACTTAACTAAAAATTCCCATCAATTCACATAACATTTTCTATTTTTACAGTATGCATTACAAGATTTGTACCTATCTCTTCCAGTTGAATGAGACTCAAATCATGCAACACAGTCACTATTTTGGAGGGAACATTAACATAAACTCATTCAACACCACACAGAGCTTGAAGAAGTCTCTCGATCAGCGACACCTCTGAAGGACAACAGATTCCCAACACATTTAAAGTCGTTTTAAGCAACTCATTGTGACCAGTTGATATCTCAAAAATTTGTTCATCTTTCCCCATGTTTTGAGAGAATTTATTTGATAGGGCATGAAAATTGTGACAAACAAAATCAAAATAAAGAACCAGGTGTTGTTAATGAAAATTAAACAATATATATATTGCTTTACTACGAAAACTGACAGATACACTTCGTTTGCAGTTTTGTTTGTAAAATAAAGAAAATAACATCATTCCCATTGCATCACATCATTAGCCCTGGTATACTAAGAAGAAATTGAGCAACTGTAACTGCACTTTCCCAAAGACCTCCCCATTAACTTTTGTTAAAGTTTATTTTTAACTCATTCATGGTTTAGAGTGAATTCAAATTCAAGCGAGAGAAGATAATGACTTCCCTTTGGACCATTCAAAATCCACTCAAAATCCACTCAGTAAGAATTTTTCAACAATCTTAAAATGTCAAAAATATTAAAATTTAAGATAACTTCATAAATATTAAATCTCTCTACCAAAAAATGTGAACTTGCTGCAAATTGGCAACTTAACAACCATTTCCTAACCCACAAATTTGAACATGTTACAGGCTGTATCTCAACCACATTTTCCTAACACAACAAAAGACACAACAACAAAACTCTTACTTTCTAAGAAATATCAGAAACAGGAATCCTTTTCTTGTTTTATTATTTTATCCACATAATTGAATGTTTTTGTTTGGGTGTATGTTAATTGCAAACTATCCTAAAATAGAAAAGAGAGCAAGATTGCTTACAAAATAAATTGGTGATGATTATTCATAGAAAGATAACTCACATAGAAATGCATCTGAAGATGATTTGGAAATGATTTGAGTGGCTATTGAGGAACAAGATGATGCAAAATTGTGCAGGGACTGGACTTCCCAACTTGGTGTGAGTTTGTGATACAGTGTAAGACTTAGAAGATCACATTATATTAGTACTTAGTTTCACCCTATCAACATTCCACTATGGAGCATGACAAGGTGGGATTGGATACTGGCCCAAACCACATCCCACAAGTAATCTATCCCCAAATCCAAAAATACAATTGAAATTATGTGTTTCTTAGTCCAATAATTATAGTTCATTTAACTGTAACTCAGAGACTTGTTCTACTAAATTGCATTAAAGATTGCTACATAAAAATAAATTAACGAAAAAAATTCTTAATGTACCTTGTGAGATGCTTTAACAGAGTTAAAAGAATAAATTAACGAATAATTTTTTTAATATACCTTGCGAGAAGCTTTAAGAGAGTTAAAAATGTACAGGATTTAGCCAAAATTGGGTTGACTAGCTGAGCACAATGCAAAACAGCAAGACTCTAATATGGAACTTAATCTGTCAATAAATGCAAAAAGGCCCTTTATTTGTGGAGGATGAATACTTCAGAGGGATGATTTGTATGTGTCTTGGACTCTCACCAAGCATTCAATTACTGAATGTCTGAAGTTAACAAAACATATATTTGATTTTTTGATAAACCAATCGACAGATTAACCTGTTCTACATAAAATTATTATTTCATCCTCAAAACACACTTTAATTTTGTCACTGCATTCGTTTTATCCTTCACCATCAAGGAGAATAGATCTAAGTCATTCGTGTCTTAACCATCAGAATCCAGGAGAAGATATTTTCATTTAAGGCATTCACATCTTCTGTCCCTTAAAATGGTAAGGTAGAGATACCTGCAGAATGAATGAATGAATTTCTGATGAGTTGTCATTAGGGAGAAACTCAGGAAAGAACTATATTTCTGTGTTTATTATTTGTAGATACAATCACATGCTTAAGATACTATTGAGGTTCCACAAAATGCATTCTCTTCTATGTCAAAACTATGAGAGTTCTTTGACTTCCCATACTTGAAGATAGTATAGAATTGAATTTCATTGTTAACATTTCAATATAAACTAAGCCAAATGATTACACTTACTAACACTCAATTTTATCCTTAGCTTGACATGATACATATGTTCATTTATTAAGATAGTTATACTATGGGATGGAAGATATGGTCATTACCATGTAGACACAAATTTATATTTGAAAGAGTTAGACCAAGCTACAAAATATGTCCAATTCCCCAGTTGTGTGATCAAAGAAACCAAAGACAGTTCCTCAGCTGTGGGATTAAAGAAACCAAATCCAGTGCCCTGGCTGTGGGATCAAAGAAACCAAAGGCTCTGGTTATGTATTTTGGATTCATATCAATCTAGTACTTACACTCATAGGAAAATTTTTCAAACTTACTTATATGGTTGCAATGGTACAAGAATGGTCTATTAACTCAGGAAAAAATGCTAGAACCATTAGACTACTCATGTATTCTGCATAAAATAAAAGAATAAATCAAATAATACTGTGCCCTTGACAAAATTATTGATAGTGCAATATCTATAATACAAAACGCAAAAATAACACTAAGTCATTAATAATGAATAGACAATATTAAAACAAATTCTCTCATACAAAGCAGTCCGAAATCCTGTAAAGAAGATTCGTAGACATCAATCATCTATTCCTACTCTAAGACACATGAAAAAAAAATCAAACCTACCATCCTACATCAAGGGACCTACAATGGGACCACAATAAACATTTATATAGATATCATATGCCAAAGACTCTAAAAATACTGTAAATTAATAAAACTATCTTAATTGGGACCAACTAGAAAGAAAATAGGAAGTACTTCTTAACTTCCTTAATGGCATCAGATAGCTCCTTTACTTTCTGCTCGCCAGAAGAGTTGCTTGAAGGGTCAGAACTTTGTGTGTCAGTTAATGCTAAAATTTGCTGAGAAGATTCCACAGTGCTACTTCCTTCAAATAACTGTTTTCTGAGTACCTGGTACAACTTCTCTACAAGTTGTTTTTAAGACCATCAAAATCCATATCCAATCTCTCCAACTTCTCTGTTGCATTGATATTGTACATAAATAAACCATAATAAAGGTCAAAATTGTCTCCACAAGTGTTCTCAACAATTCTAAGCAATGTTTCATAACCTTTAGTATTAATTGGAGTAGATTCCAAGTTCAACTTTGCTAACATCTTGCCAACAGTATGCGTAATAAATTGGCTTTCAGTAGCATGGTGATCATGTTCCGTTTATGACATCTCAACCATCCTGCAACTTTCTTTCACAAATATAATAAAAAACCTATAACAACGGTTTTCTCTTGCTCCATTCCCAACCCTAACCTTTTCATAAACAAAAGGAAGGCCACTCCACTCATATTTCCCACTTTCAGGCCCAAACATAGGATGGGTGCACAATATATCAAATTATGGAGACAATCCCTATAAAAATAGATTGTGTGGAAACTCTTTTACAGAAAGGACATATGCAAATAATGTGTTTCTTTTCAGTCGTTGGGTTGGAAATGACCTCAAAATAGATTCTATTGCAATAATAGACGAACATATCAATATAACCTCAATATGTTCTTCACAAAAATGATTTGCATCCTTGAAGAGAGAAACTCCCATCTTTTGGGAAATCTCCCCATGATTTGTTCGAGAATGAGCCAATACTCTATGGCCTTGCTTTATGAGGGTTTTTGCAAGAAGCTAACCAAAATTACCAAATACAAGTATACCTATCTTTAACAAGTCTTCACTTCTCTTGAATTCATAATCAAATGGCTGAGAAGCATCCAATTCTTTAATCTTCAGATGTCTGAGAACGGAACTATGCACTCTATTTTGTTTCTTCCTAACAGAAAATAGCGAGGTTGATCTACTGTTCCATATTTGTGTTGGTATGAAAGGTTGTTTGACACCAAAACAAGGTTTTGAATAGTGAAAACAAATAAATGAGGATTTAACTGAAGTAGCCATGCTTTGAAACTCAGACATCTCCAAGCTTTTGGTGTACTTATACTGCAGCTTGATATAAAAGAATGTAATTTTAGACAGATCAAGCCCTTTGTTTTAATCACATAAATGGGAATGCAATGTAGCTTGTGCTTCTAGAATTGAAATAAAGTTTCCTACATTGGCTAACCAATCCCTAAAATTTCACCTATGTAAGACAAATTTATTACCACTAGAGTATTTGATCCTACAACAAGATTTGACAAGTCAAGCTACATGTACTGAAATCCAGAATCTTTAAGTTCATCAAGAAATCGATAAGTTAGTTTTCCATTTATAGTAAATCAAACATCATCCTGCATTTATTAACAACACAAAACCCTCAGTAGTGCCTCAAAAGGTTAAAATCATTAAACCCTGACAGGTACTCCAGAGAATCAAGACAAACTAGACAAAACCCTCAGTTGTACCTCAAAAGGTTAAAATAATTAAACCCAAACATGTACTCTAGAGAGTCAAAACAAAAAACATCCAAAACAATAATGAACTCGAGAAACTCCTACTTAATAGGGGACATTATCATAAAAAACCTAGGACAATGGAATCACCTAATAATTGTATAGAGACTGTTTGATAGAACAATTGGTTTGTAGAGTGTTAATACCCCATTCGTTGATTTATTGATCTACATAATTATTGAGTCATAAACAACAAGAAGCATTGAATTTTTAATACAAGAAATAAATTTGATATACTTATATCCATTGACCTTCAAAAGTTATATTTCTGTCTGCAAAACGAACAGATAACTTATGGCTGGAATGCCTATACAACATGAAAAGATGCTTAGTGCAGTAAACTTTGAATATATGCTGTAAATGATCCTACATTCCAAGAAAAAATCTAAAAATTAACAGGCATAACTGGAACAAGTCTCACGGAATGAACACCTGAACTTACACAGATGCTTTAAACTCAAGCTTTCAATGTTCACAAGTGCAAAAAGATCACATTTCATAAAAAGAACGAAATGTATATTATTCTTGAATTGCCAAACACTTCAAACATAATTAAACTGATCCAAAAAAAACTTAAAATAGTTGTAATAAGTTAACTTACGGCTGGAACTCAAGAGGTATTCAAACACCAAAAGCAGGGTAGCGAACGACAAAAATCCTTTAGTAAAAAAAAATATTCCAAACAATAAATGAGCCCTAATATGTACAACAAAATAACTTAATTTTGATGCAAAATCTCACACAATTGATAGCTATAATGCCTAACTCTCATTAATTTAATTTTAAAGAAAAAAAATTGAACATAGAAAGATTTTTAGTATGCCAAAAGAAGAAAAACAATTACTCTTTTTAATGGCTGAAATGCTTCATACTTTATCACAGTTTTGAGCACTAAACTGCCTGATTTTCATTAATTTATAAAAATAAAAAATTAAAAAATCATTGAATTTATTATTCACAACTGCTCAAGCATAAGCACAATATGAGAATTCGATTTCTAACCGTTCTAGGTTACAAGGAATCTACAAGAACAAGAACCACTACATATATTCTTATTCACCTCAAAACTCCATAGAGATGAGACATAATCCACATTAGAAGTAGAGGATGAATTGTCTCTAGGGATCTTGTTGATTGCAAACACTACAAGTCATATTTGAAATGAAGAAGGAAAGAAAGAAGAGGATGGGAAGAGAGAAAACATAAGTTGGTACTTCAACACCTATCAGAGAATAGGTCTGAAACCAAAAGAATCAAAGATGAGTTCCTCTGTGCTGATAAGATTTTCTTCCAAAATAGCATATGTTTTTCTTAAAATATCAGAAGCAGCATGGTTTTTTAAAATAGCAATCAACCGATATCCTCAAAAACAACATCCCACCTTGTCAAACAATAGTAGTAGATAAACCTCCTCAAGAAAACAACACCTTCTTTTCCCTACTAACATCAAGCTTCAAGCATTACACAACAACCTATCCTAATAATAGCTTTAACTCCATAAAATGAGTAGCATAATCTTCTCGACATAATGGTCCACATGGATGAAATCCAACCTACAACATACCTTGTCTTAAATATGAGCAACAAATCTCCTCCAACAAAACAAAACCTAATTCCCATAATAACATCAACTTTATGTCTAAGATTAGCAACAAGATTAACTTTATGTCCTTGTTTTTCTAATTCAACTTCAAGGATTCATCTACAAGTAGCACCCTTCCTCTCATAATAATAATCATGAGAAGAAAGCATCAAAACAGGGATGCATGGAGTGGTGGAATCCTACTTTTATTCATGCCATTTCCAGTAGGAAATCACTACTATTTTTTGCACACAGTTCTATGAAGCAATATGAATAAATTAGGCCATTGTAGCACGATGTTTTATGGCCTTTATCTTCAAGGACAAAAGCACTAGGTAGATGTTCCCTTGGTGCTGATTTTCTTCTACTCAGGATGTTGGAACCAAGGCTACCTTCAAGTGATGCAGACACACAACATAAATGGTAGTTCTATGTGTACAATGCCCAAAGGAACACTGATTGAGTCACTGGTAATATTCAGTCATCCTCTTTCGGCATAATTTAATACTTCCTTCATGTTGAGAATGAATTTGCAGTAACATGATGTAAATTCCATCAATGTTGAACCATCTTTGGCTACCATCAAAGATGATAGTTTGACTGTGATTAATATATTAGCATGTGACTTGCTTTGGTCTAACCTCTTACATGTATATTTGAATAGACAATAAATATTTTGTAATAATTTCCAAGAAGCTTGTATTGGTGACCAAAATCTCATACAGAGGTTGTGAAATGAAACATAACACCTGTCAAGCATTTATAAGACCTGAAATTGGAGCACACTAGACACTACTACATGAATAAACTCATGAACCCATGAAAACTTAGCTTCATATCTTTAACTTTGATCCAGTCATCCAAGACCATACATGCGGTAGGTGCAAAGCCCATTTACCAGGCTGATGAAATACTCTATTTCCCTCATGATCGAAAAATTATTATACACTAATTGTAATCTACTCCCACAAATATAAGGTTTCCAACTGGTATACACTAATTAGTAATTACAACAGCACAAAATTCTTGCATAGTCAATTCAAAGCAAGCTATTCCATGTAAACCTTAAACCCCTTAATGACATTAGTTATCCACTATCTTCATTTCCAACAACAACATATGTCAAATTGAAAGGATCTAGATCCCCTATTGCAAGCGATCAGAGACTGACTCAAATGCCACTAGAAACTAAACTCCATACCTGCAACAACTGCAACCCTTTGATTTCAAAACTGAATAAGACCACGATCTCAGTATGGGAATTCTGTAAACAATTCAAAACATATTGGTAGAAAATTTCTCACTCAAAATTGAAAAGTGGAGCTATAAATGACATGTGATATGCTTACAAATTCAAAATAGTACTTGGCCTTTCTGGATCTATAACTTTTGCTACAGACTACAGGTTTGAGTGAGACATTTTGTGTAGAAAAGCTGACTCATAAATATTTATGTCTCACTCAAAGAGAGATAACTCACATTCAATCAATATAAACAAATTTGTAAGCATGTTACTCCATATTTTGTCTGTTATATATATGTATGCATTATCTACATCTTCACACCAAAAGGAAATGTAACCACCATGAAACAAAAATTCCTAGATTTTTCAAAGTAAATCAAATTGAAGCAAATAAACCATTAAAGGAATCGAGAAGAATCAATAAAGCCAAAATTGGAGCAAAAAACATTCCATATTTTTCCATGATTGTATAGATTCCTACAACATGCACAAGAATACAACCAGGACATCTTAGTTATCTCCATATTTTCCTATCTCTGAATTGTTTTTTTTATTCTTCAATGAATTCCAAACAGAGAAAGAAGATTATTCAACTATCAGCATAAACAATTATCAGCAATATCCCCAAGCAATGACAACAATCATCACTAAAATTGATAGGAATGAAGCACTTTCAGTTCAACCATACTACTTACATTATAGAGAGAAGCTTTAAGGTCTTTAGAAATGGAAAGTTTTCATGGTTGGGGAAGCTTGATCTATAAACCCTGGTGTCTACCATTGCAAAATTCAATCAAGGTACAAAGATATAAATTCCTCCTTGCTGTCGGCATACTAATTCTGCCTCATTCATCACCCAAGAGGTTCTTGCCACCACTCCATCACTCCATTTCAACTCCAATTTCACCGTGCAACACAATATGGACTCTTCACACAATTGCATTGCAAGGGTAACATAATTTCTAGCTATTGTTCCATCCCATATCCCTTGATTCCCCAAATATATTATTTTCATTTACCTGCAAATGAACAGTATTACAGGTTAAGTAAGGAATTGCTATAACAATCGCCAGAGGAAAAAGAAGTGAAAATAAGGCTAGGAGTGTAGACAATACTGGATCAAAATCCTTCACAACCAAAAATCCCTATGCTTTCAGACCTTAATGTGACCAGCAGTTTTTATGAAGTGTTGGAACCTTCCTTTATATTAGATAGGAAATTTTTTACCTACAGAGGATCTTAAAGTGAATGCCACATCAGGATTAAAGTCAATTGAAGGTGAATACATATGGGGTTCTGATCTAGAGCTTGATGGAAGAGGTTTGAAGGTACCCAATCTAAAAAAAGTACAAAGAAGTAAAATATTCAATGGTACAGAACAGACTAGAGGCATTGCAAAGAAGATAGAAGAGGTATCCGCAGAGCTGCAATGTAAACCAGAACTAGCAGACCATAAAATTGGTACAAAAGTGTGAAAAAATTCTATCTAGAATGATTTATGAGAGTGAGAACTTTAATTTCATATATTTATTTGATTATTCCTCTCTATTAACGACGAGGGAATCAAACCCTAGTAGAATATAAAAGATTTTATATTAACTACTAGGAGATTGGAATTATATAGCAGTTGTTGAAGGGAATTTCGACTCCAAATTATTTGCAAGAGTATTAACTCTGTTGTCCTTTCTTTCCTTTATAATTCTTTGCCTTCTCTCCATGGAAACTTCAATTTCCAAATTATTAATTCCAAACCCTCAATTACCGAATGCTAGCAATGAAACTCTATCTCCTGCATCCTCTACAATTGATATTACTGAAACTGGTGTTGTTTAAAGCACTGGATCAATAAATTAGTTTAGAACTGTGACTAAATACCTATTTATAACCGCCTCTGGGTCAATTTGATAAACTCATTCAACAACGGGATCAACTCATGCTACTTATGGTGCTGGTACTAAATAAACAGGATCTCAAACTAAATTTGCTACCTCCATCGCCATGCATGTATATGGAACCAATGGATCGACTACCTCTACCTACTGCTTCAATATATATAAATGGACCTGTCACTCAATCTGCTCCTTGTCATTCTAAACTAACTGGTGAATCAACTCCCTTGAACCCCTCTCAAACCCCTTCTCCCAATTTCCAAATATGGCATCTTGTTCCGACCAAAGCCAAAGATTTGGCACCAATTACACCTCCTTCTAGGTTTCAGTGGGATTCATAGTCGTTATGGATTTATGTCTCCTCCCTAATTGCCTCTCGAAACTATTAGAATAATCAAACCCATAGTATTACCCACTTAGACATTAATTCATTTATTTTTGTCTTATTTGCCTAGTTCATGAGTCCCACCATCTGCAAGTTGCTAATTGCCTATCCATAGAGGTCAAACTTGCCATATTTGACTCATGTAGCGCTTGGGAAAGCATTAGGAATCAAATCTTCTTTATTCCTGGCCTCCTAGGCGCCCTTCTGCTTTTTCTGCTTTATTGCCTGCTTTTTCAGTGTTTTAAGGCACATAGGAAAGCAAGAATAGGTGAGGTGAACTTGTTTTTTTCCCCTTTCATCCTCCACTCTTTCCTCCATGAAAAAGAATGTATGAGATGCCATTCCAT
>LPNX010000839.1:78023-114798 GCA_001517045.1 Pseudotsuga menziesii | reverse complement strand
GTCAATTTCTGGGGCTTGATATTGCTCAAACCAAAGCTGGAATAAAGGTGCACCAGTCCAATTATGCCTTGGATTTGCTGATCAAATTCAGAATGCAATACTGCAAAGCAAGCAAAACTCGTTTCCTTTCAGAAGTGAAGCTGGAGGAAGATGATTCTCCACCGATGGTAAACAATACACTGTATAGACAATTGATTGGATGTTTATTGTATTTGACACATACTCGACCTGATATTTGTTATGTAGTAGGTGTGGCTTCTATATTCATGGATCAGCCTCATGAGATCCATTGGAAAGCAGCCAAAAGGATCCTTAACTTTGTTCAGGGAACAAGGACACATGGGATCTTCTATAAGGAAAAATTTGATCTTGATTTGATTGGATTTACTGATAGTGATTGGGCAGGTGATAGCACAGATCGAAAGTACACTTCAGGTTATGTGTTCATGCTTGTAGAAGGGCCAACCAGCTGGTTAAGCAAGAAACAGAGTGCCATTGCACTCTCATCTACAGAAGCTGAGTACAGAGGAGTTGTCAATGCAGAAACTCAGTGTTTATGGTTGCAGGGTTTACTTGGAGAGTGTGGTTTCGAACCTGAGTACTCAACTAATATCTACTATGATAACCAAAGTACCATTTGAATCTGCAAAGATCCAGTTCAGAAGCAGAGAACCAGACACATTGAGATTCACATGCACTACATCAGAGAGCTTGTGCATGATGGCACCATTCACCTACTCTTCTCTTCATCTTCAGAACAAGTAGCTGATATCTTCACCAAAGAATTTTGTGAGAAGACCTTCAGCAATCTCAAATCACTGTTGGGGATTGCTGATCATGCTGTAAAGGCATGAGTAGAGACAAGATTCTACAATTTTGTTTTACAGTCCATGTTTAAGGGAGGATTTTCCCAAGTTGGTTTTGCCTCTTTCCTTGTTTCATATGGACTTGCAGTATATAAAGGGTGACTAAGCCTTGTTGCTAGGCCCTATATTTTTGATTTATTACTCATAAATTCAGGCTTAATGGGGGGTGTTAGAATAATCAAACCCATAGTATTACCCACTTAGACATTAATTCATTTATTTTTTTCTTATTTGCCTAGTTCATGAGTCCCACCATGTGCAAGTTGCTAATTGCCTATCCATAGAGGTAAAACTTGCCATATTTGACTCATGTAGCACTTGGGAAAGCCTTAGGAATCAAATCTGCTTTATTCTTGGCCTCCTAGGTTCCCTTCTGCTTTTTCTGCTTTATTGCCTGCTTTTTCAGTGTTTTAAGGCACATAGGAAAGCAAGACTAGGTGAGGTGAACTTGTTTTTTTCCCCTTTCATCCTCCACTCTTTCCTCCATGCAAAAGCATGTATGAGGTGCCATTCCATCACTCATTAGCTTGCCCATGCGCCCTTTCTAATTCGTGAGCCTCATGACAGATTTGGGATCAGCTTTTTACACCTATGGGGGATTTGCCTATTTTGGGTAATCCTGCTTTATGCTAGTTTTGGATGCCTCCTTATGCATTTGATCTCTTGATGTATTCTATATATTCAGAAACCTATGTTATTACAGGGTTGGCTATTGTACACTCAGTTAATATAATTTTGTGTTACAGCTCCATATTCAGTCTTCATTGTTAGCAATTTTGCATGATCAATTGATAATTGTTGTGGGTAAAATTAATCTATTGCTGGCCTGAATTTCTACAGAAACCCCACAAAAGGTCCCCTTCCCACCAAAGCCACAGATTTGGTGCAAAATGCATCTCCTTTCAATTTTCATCATAGCTTCATGGTCGCTCTGGTCACGAGTTCATGGTTGTTATGGTTGTGTGTGTATTCAACTGTGGTTTTGTGTATATTGGATGCATTATTTTTGTTTTATATTATTTATATATAATATATACATATATTTAATATAAAATATACATTATATATTGTATTTATATGGTATATAATATATAACTTATATTACATATATTTTTATATAATATTATTCAGAAATGTCGAATTATCAAGAGATACATGTTCATATGTTTAATTGATTATGTGAATTTATATAATGCTAGCAATGAGAATTTTATGAAGACCATAGTTTAGAAAGAAGTTCAATGAACTTGAACACCTTGGTTGAGGAAACCATATATTAAAAACATCAAATAATATAAGACAAAGATTAGGAAGCTTATTAGAAGCCTCTTCTACAACCACATGATTACAAGCTCTTATAACATGCAAGGATGTAGATTCTAGACCTAGTCTTGGAAAACATGCTCAACAACTTAATATTGCAATAATATTTAGTGAAGTTGTTTGAATTTATATCAAAATTAATATATAAACATTACTTGAGAAACACTATTATATGTTTCCAGTCATGACTAAGATTAAGCTAGTTGGTAAAAATGGTTTAGGATAAGTATGAATTCATAATATAAAATAATTATGTTGTAAATGTGATTGGGTGTGGCGTTCCAAAGCATATATCACCAATACATTCATGGATACTGCAAAAATGAATTCAACATGGAAAATCCTAATCATGAACACGATAAAGCACATTAAAATGACTACACTACCAAAACCCAATTACATATAAGTAAGAAATGCCACTAATTTATATTATCATAGTCATTATTTAGTTGTATTAATAGTTTAGATTGATCATTTATAGACACATGACTTAAAATTTCTCAAATTTGGTATTTTTTAGCTTAAAATGACATTAACATTTTTGGCCGTGTAGTCACAAATTTGTCATTTTGTACTAGTGAATAGAGTCTACGCTATCAGAAAAGGACATAGAGAGAGAATCCAATGGAAGATGAAGAATATGAGGGAGGAAGGAGATTATGCCACATGTTATTTTAGTGAGATGATATTATTGCACGTGTCACTGGTTTCAACTGACGTGGATCCCACCGATTTAGTTAGCCAAGGTGCCAAGGCCGTGTCCAAATTAGCCTATAAAAACTATAATTATATAGCAAGGTCATGCAAATTAGCCTTATAATAAACATTATATGCCAAGGTTTAGTGGGTTTTTTTATATGCCAAGGTCATGTCCAAATTAACATATAGCTAGGTTGCATTAGTTCAATTTTGTTAATATAGGGACCTGTAAATATATATTATATATATGTTAGAATTTACTAAATTCTAACAATATGGATGGATTCAGATACCCCCTTAAAAGGGGGTCTCTAAATACATCAGCAGTGTTAGAATTTAGTAAAATGTATAAAAACATTATCAAATTTGTAATTGTTTTCATTGCTAGAGTGACAACTAAAAATGACCAAATAAATGACCAATTGTCATGTGGTCATTTTTGGTCATTTATCTTGGTTGTTTTGAGCTAGTTTTTATCCCATGACCAAACGTGGTCATTTATCTTGGTCATTTTTAGTTAGCTGACTTAAATTTATCAATTTTGGTCATTTATCCCTTGAAAAAAACTGTCGTGACCAAATTTTTTGGTCTCCTGGTCACTAATCTCTCATTTTCAACTAGTGCCTCCATCATTTGCAATTTTGGAACAACCCACGTGCTGATTTTATAATTTTCAAGTGCCTTGATTTTCTTGTAGCACTTTAGCTCATAGTTTTTTCCTCTTGTGCTACAGGAATCTATCTAACAAATATTTTGACAAATGGCTCCAAAACAAAGGGTTAAATAATAAAATTCAACTTATACCAAACCTTATGATAAGTTTTTTCAACTTTTCTGAAATATATACATCCAATAAGCCCATTAAAACTATAAACTCAAAAAAATAAAGTAAATTAAATAAGAAACAACATGAAACCAAATAAAAATATGCTCAAAATTTCTAATACCTCAAAACCAAACTCAAAATTTAGAAGAAATAAGAAAAAAAAAGCTTTGGAAATAAGATGTAATCTAGAAACAAAATCTAGCTATAACATCTGACTCCTGCTGCAGGATGAAGTCCTCCTTGTGAGGCTTCAAGAACCTGTAGATTAGTGCCTTCTGCCAGTAACTAAACCTATCTTTTACTTTGCAAAACATCCATTGGGACATGTAGTCTTTATTCAATCTCTGTCACACCGTTATATACAATGAAATGACAAGTTTCTTACCCTCAATAGCTGTAAAAGTGTTTGAGGAACCGTCCATTTATTGGATTGGATAATTCCTCACCTTCCAAAGTCTACAATATGAAGGTATTATTCTCCAGAATCTTCAGAACTATGAAAGGACCAAACCACAAACTATCAAATTTACCATGCTTACCTTCCTGTTCCTTTCTAGCATCCCACCTCAGTACCATATCTCCATAAGAAAAATTATTATCTTTTATCCTCTTATCAAACCTTTCCTTAATCTTCCTTCTGTATATTTGATATTTTTCTTCCACAGCTTCACATTCTTGTTGTAATTCAATCAGCGCATAAACTCTTCTTTGAATATTACTTGGTTCCTCTTAACTGTCTTGAAAGAATTTCAGCACTGGAATACCCAATTGAACTGGAAAAACCACATCAGTTCCATATACCAATTCAAACGGAGAAGTTCCAATTGCTTTCTTAGTTGTTATACTGTCTGCCCAAAGTGCATATTTTAACATGGAATCCCATGACCTTTTATTCTGGCTCAACAACTTCCTGATGCTCTGAATAAGATTCTTATTTGTTGATTCTGCCAACCCATTCCCCTGAGGGTAGTAAGTTGTTGAATGTTTCAAGACAATCCCATTTTGTTCACAAAATGCAACCATAGCCTTAGACTTAAAGGCTTTAGCATTATCAGTTAGTAACCTCTTAGGACAACCAAATCTACTAAGAATATTATCCTGAATAAAACTGATTATCACCTTATCATTTTCATTTCTAGTGGTAATTGCCTCCACCCATTTGGTGAAAAAATCAGTGGCTGTCAGGATCCATCTATGTTGTCTTGAAGATGCAGGTTTTATCTCACCTAGGAAGTCTAAAACCCATTGCTGAAAAGGGGTGTTCACTGCAATGGGTTTCAATGGTAAAGACAAAACCTTCTGTTTACTAGCAAACTTTTGACAAGGAACACAAACTCTGACTTGTTGATATACATCAGAGAATAGAGAAGGCCAGTAATATCCAAACCTCAAGATTTTATAAGTAGTAGCCTTCCAGTATTTATTTCCTCCACAAGCACCTTCATGGGATTCTGAACCTTAATTTCCGATTTGTCTAAACATCTAAGAAAAATACCTCCTAGATATTTCCAATATAGCTGCTGATCTACTAAACAATATTTAGTAGATTTTAATTTCAATGACCTAAATGCCTTTCTATCTAGATGTTCAGGACTTTGTAAATACAATAAGAAATGAACAATGTCTGCATACCAAGTAGATTCTGCATGTTTCTCCATAATCTTTTCCTTCTCTTGCTCAGCTTGCAGTTCTTCTTATATAGGTTGTTCTGCCATCATATGGAGGCCTAAAGCTTCACAGTTTGAATTAGCCAATAACTTTGATAGACCTTGTTTTTTCACCAACTTAGTAGGCTTAATTTCCACATCTTACTCCATTATCTTAGCAATCCATTTTCCTTGTTTTCCTTCACTATCAGGCTAAGTTAAAATATCCTTAATGGCAACATTAGGAACATAAGCAATGACTTTTGAATGTAAAACATAAATTCTGAAATTTTTTTATGCCTTTACCAGTGAATAAGCTTTCTTTTCCAAGGTATTGTACATCAAATCCGAATCCCTGAGGGTCTTGCTGAAAAATGCAATTGGTTGCTCCAATCCATCATCATTTTTTTGTAACAAAACAACATCTATTGTGTCCTTTGATGCAAAGGTAAAAGTTAGAAAATCTTTAGAAAAATCAGGGCTCACTAGCACCGGTGCTTCTGTAAGAGCTTGATTTATCTTCTCAAAAGATTTCTTTGCCTCTGCTATCCATTTTACTTCCTGATCTTTATTCAACATAGTTGTTATCTGTTTAATAGTTTCAGCAAAATTTGGTATAAACCAACACAAAAAATTAATTTTCCCAATAAAATATTGCACATTCTTCTTACTTCTAGGCAAACTGATTTTTAGAATGGCCCAACTCTTTCTGGATCAATCCTTATCCCATTAACTAAAACCAAATGTCCTAATAGCTTACCCTCCTATACAACAAAATGAGAATTTTTTGGATTTAGTGATAGTCCATATTTTCTGCATTTTAAGAAATTTTCCTTGAGGTGATTTAGGTGTTCTTCATCAGACTGTGAAAACACTGTAATATCATCTAAGTAAATTACAACAAACTTCTCTTTCTCCCCAACAAAGGCTATGTCCATAGCCCTTTGAAAGGTGGCCCCAACATTCATCAATCTGAATGGCATTTTATCATACATGAAGGTACCCCAAGGGGTAGTGAAGGACGTCTTTTCTCAGTCATATGGATGCATTTCAATATGGTTATACCCAGAAAATCCATCTACCATTGAAATCCTTTGAGCACCCACCACCTTCTGCAAGATTTGCTCAATTTTTGGTAATGGGTAATTATCTTTCAGTGAGGACCTATTCAAATTATGGAAGTCTACACACAACCTTATCTCTCCATTATTTTTCCTGATAGGAACTAAGTTTTCTACCCATGATGAGTATCTAATAGGAATAATGATTTTTGCATCCAATAATTTTTTAACTTCTTTTTCTATGACAGGAAATAATGCAGGATTGATTCTTCTTAGATTCTGTCTAAATGGTTTTACATTAGGCTTCAAAGGAACTTTATGCTGAATAATACTAGTGCCATAAGTTTTTAAATCTTCATATGACCAAGCAAAAATATCAACATATTCTCTCAACAACTTAATGTACCTTTCTCTTTGCTCCTTTGAAAGTACTTTAGAAATCTTCACTATCCTGGGATGCTCCTTTGTACCAATATTGCAGTCCATAAAATTCTATTCTGATGACTGCATAGCTGGTTTCAATGGAGTGTCATCTTTTGAAAAAATCCTTTCAAGAGGAACCAAACCCTTGGGAATAAAATTACCTTTCAGCTCAATAATTTTATGACCAACAATTTCATTTTCTGCATATTCTTCAACATTTTCAGTTCCATCATCTTGCTCTTGATCAATTAACGAATTAGAGAAATCACCAGTCAATTATAAGAATATCTTAATCTCCAATTCATCTTCAAAAACTCTCCATTGTTTGATGTTATCAGGAACTGAAGGTCTGTACCTAACTTCTATGGGATATTTTATATGAGTTGTTCTAGAATTTTGAAATGAGTAGCTGCTAGAGCAAGTGAATTAGCAGTTTGGTTATGATCTATGGGAATATAGGAAATGTTAAATGCTATAAAGAAATTTTCTATCATGTCCCAAACCTCATTCCTATACACTTTCAACAAATCCTGCTTTACTTGATAATTTTCCCTTACCTGCTGGACAATTAATTCGGAGTCGTCATAAACAAAAATTTGTTGAATGCCCATATTTTTTGCAGCCTTTAATCCAAACAACAATGCCTCATATTATGTTGTATTGTTTGTAGTGACAAACTCCAACTTACACATCAAACTTATTGATTCACCACCAGGGGAAATCAATAGAATACCTACTCCTTCTCCTTCCTTGGATGAGGAGCCATCGAAATACATTTGCCACAACTCATCATTTTGTTCCACAAAACACTTGATTGGTTTTTTTCTCAACCCGCAACAAACCAGCTGTATTGTCATCACTAAAGTGTAACATGAAAGAGCCTAAATCATTTTCTACAACATATAATGGATGGTTTGTTGAATTCCTATCATCAGTAACAATGTCAGCAAACTGTAATTCTCTATACAACCTCGTATTTTCACCTCCAAAAACAAGAATTGTTTCATATGACAAATACTTTTGCAATGTACCCCCTATATTCTTAGCGCAAGACCTATAAACTAACATTCCAAATTTAGGAGCAATATCTACCACCACGACATCCATGATAACACTTTTCATGGGTAACTGTGTTAAATTTACCACCATATCTTTGTTCACTCCCAAACATTTAATAGCCCTAGAATCAAAAGCATATAAGTTATGATAGGGCTTTGTGATACTTAACCCTAAATCCTCCATAAATTCCTTAGGCATCAAATTGTGAGAAGCACCAGAATCAAGCAAACAATTGTGAATCATCTAATTATGAACAATCAATGTTATATAGAAAGGTGGAGATGAACTTGAATCCTTTTCAGTTTTATCAGCTAATACAGAACCAATGAAAATTCTAGGATATTCTTCTTGTAAGTTTACTGTATCCAAAGGTATTTGACTAGCTGCTGAACCAATCATCTTTAAAACTTAATTTTTATAACAAGGATTTTTTATTAACTCAGTAAAAGGTATTGGAATTTTAACTATACACAACTCATTTTCAAAATTAAAATTCTGCAGATTTTTATTCACTTCTTCAACTTCAATAACCTTTTCTAGATTACCTTGATTCTTCCCTTTTTTCAGTGTTTGACTGCCTGATTGTTTAGGAGGATGAATTGCTTTCTTTCTAGCATTTTGAGCAACCTGCTTTGGTCTTGACCTTAACCAAATAGTCCTCTTGGGTTTAGACTGACATATCTCTACTGTTATTTCAAGACCTAAATCATTCTCTGTCTGAAAAATATTTTCATAATAATATTCAGAATTTAAATACCCTTCTTCAGTTAAAAAACCTTCTGTCAACGATTCCCCAAAATGATTTATATCTTGATTTGTATCTTCAAACTGCTCATCTTCCCCTTCTTCTCCTTCATCAATGAAATTGTTTTGGAGTGCTGGTGGCGCCTTCTGATCTTCAGCTTCTCTTCTCTCCCTTTGTATATCATTATTCCTTCTTTCTCTGGGAATAAACCTAGGTGCAAACTGGTGTCTAAACTGATTAGGATTATTAGGGTTTCTTTCCCCTTCTTGAGCAGGCCTATTTGCATTCTTCTCCAATTCTAATTTGGTTAATTTTGTTGTTAGAATTTTTACTAATTTTGACATTTCATCAATTTTACTATTTGCTGATTGTGATTTTGAAACTACTGGAGCAACCTCCTTTTTACCTTTTCTGTCATAAGTTTTCTTATACGAATTCACTTTTAATCTATTCGAAGCTAGAATATTGGATTCTACCTCTAATGTTGCTTCTTGCATGTTCAATAGACTGGATGGTCTTCTTTCTCTCAGGTGTAAAGAATAATCATGATCAAAAGAATTTGCATAGGTAAGTTTTGTTGAAGTTTCAGAGGGTTTGATTTCTACTAGAATTATACCATACATTTTGTTAAATATTTTAGAAAAGTCCACTATGGTTTCATCCTTTTTCCTCCTTAGGGCTCCAAATTTTGTAATATAATATGTATGATATTTGGTATCACCCCACTACCTCAAGAAAACATCATGAAGTTTTTCTATCGAGGCAATTGAATTTGCTAGTAACTCTCTGAAACACTTCCTAACCTCCCCATCGAGACTCTGCACAAACACTCTCATCCATATATATTTTTCTTCAATGTTTTGGTTATCTGCATAATTGAGAAATGCATCCCATTGTTCCTCAGTTGGTGTCTCACTTTTCCCATTGAACCTAGGTAGGCACTTTTGATAATTTTCTCTAGGGAGAGCATTTAAGGGCTGAGGAAGGACTAGTGGAGCATAACTAGCTCTCACCATCCTATCCATCATATCTAATGGAGTTTGTTGAGATGCCATTGTGAAGCTACTAGGGTTTGATAAAGGCAAAGGTTTGTTTATTAGACTGGTGCTTGGATGAAAAAGGCCTTTGCTAGTTTTGAACTGAAATAATGGGATTTTTCCAGGAGATTGATTTTTTGCCTTTTTAAAGGATTGAGGATCAGTAAAGATTTGAAAACTGCTATAAGGTATAGAAGGTGTTAACCAAAATGAATCTTGTTTTTCTTCTTTGGAAAATTAAAAGGGTGATAGTAGGTCAAATTGATTAGGGACACATAAAGCTGGGGATGACTATGATTTCTTAATTTTCCTAGCTTCTTTCAATATTTTCTCTGGGTCTGAGACACCCAGGTGTAATGGTGAAGTAGGTCTCCTTCTTCTCCCAACCTTCCTAGTAGCCACTATGAAAACTGTCTGGTGAAAAGTAGTCTAAATGATTTGCTGGTTTTGTCCACCTCTCAAAACCAGTTGAATAATAAAAAACCCAGGGAATGTATGCTTCAGCTTGATCCTCGGAAATGGTGCCAAAGATGTTAGTGCCAAAAATTGTTCTAGACTACAAGAAGAACAAGCCAACACAATCTCTAAAATGAAACAAGGTAAACTGTCTTTTTGTATTGTTTTTGGTATGAAATTTGTCTCTCCTATCATTGCATAAGACCTACCACAAACCTTTATACTGGAAATTAGTAAACCTTCATCCTTTAATTCAACCATTGAATTTCCTTTATGTTTTTTACTAGGAATTTGTATGTTCTCTACTTCAATATTGGCTGGAACAGAAACATCTTCCATGTTTTCTTGGATATCATTGATATCCCGATCATGATCAATTGGTTGCTTTTCTTTTTCCTATTTTAAAACTGTTCCCTAGACTTCTTCCACATCTTTAGAAACTTCTATCTGATTTTCTTCATCAATCTCTCTTTGCTCTCTACATATAGGTTCTTAAATCTTCTGAGCTAAATACTCGACTTGAGCATTCTCTTCTACGGACTCAACAATGAATTCCTTATTCAATCTTTTAACCAAGCTATGAAGTTTATTCATCTGTCTCTTTTTTTACTGGTCTTCTTTTTCACACTGAAACCTTGACCAGAATAAGAAGTAGTCCCAAGTTTTACCTTTTTTCTGTATCACAGTACAAATGATTAGTTTTATCAATCCATGGTGGAAGAAATATTGTTTGGTATGATATTTATGTCCCTTTACCCTACTTGACATTTTCTGCAGGATCTTTAGGAAAAAAAGGGAAGATTCATCCTCGATTCTTGGTTTAAATACTATAGAAATCTGATGTGATACTTAAAGACAGAAGAAAATATACCTTCATAAGTTATATAACTATGTAAATAATTAATAGGCTCCCTCCACTCAGGTTTGAAATTCTACACATGCACACCCTTGCCCCAATCTGCTACAACCTCAGGAAATAGGAAATCCTCTAAATTGAAGGTAAATGGCACCTTTTTAAACAAAAATTCACCATCATCTGCAATATCCATTGCTTTAGCTATTAGCTTTCTTGTTAACTCAATTTTAAGGGTATTGAACAGAACTGTATCTTTCTCTAACCCTTGGGAAAACCCATATGACACTTCAGAATGATAATCATCAATTTTTTCAAAATACTTAAACCAGCTAGCTCTCTGAAACAATTTTGCACATTTAGGAAAACTTTTATCCCACCCCATATCAGAAGGTTCGGCCCAATTGGTTTTGCCACTCTTCTTTATCTTTCTGCACTAAACCTGAACTGTATATTTTTTCAAACAACTCAGGAAAATGCAAAGGAATTCTCTACACAGTGGAATTAATAATTGAAAGAGATCATATTTCCCAGAATTACAATTTTAAAAAAAATGTTATGCCCTAATCTTGGTCAATAATTTCGCTTCCTGAGCATACAGTTAGGATGTTGATGAGATAAAATCCTATGTTTGTGGCATTATGTCTTCAATGCAATGATTGTTTAGCAATTCCTGGTACCTTACTCTCCAATTACCCAACTCTTTAACCGCTTTCTTCACAATTTCATCCAATGAACTACTGAAAGGTATAACATGATCTTTGAAGCTTCTCATATGCCCATCAATCTCATCGCTACCTTTGATGATGCTTAATAATGCACTATCATAAATACTTAAGAAATTTCCACTCTTCAAGATTTTGGAAAACTGGGATTTACCTGTAATATCATTACCTTGTCTTGCACACTTGTCATAATGATTATTTAGGCTTATACACACATCATTTTTTCTTTACAGATGTAAAAACCTCCATCATTTGCGATTTTGGAACAACCCACGTGCTAATTTTGTAATTTTCAAGTGCCTCGATTTTCTTGTAGCGCTTTATCTCACAATTTTTTCCTCTTGCGCTACAAGAATCTGTTTGACAAATATTTTTGACAAATGGCTCCAAAAAAAAGGGTTAAATAATAAAATTCAACTTGGATCAAACCTTATGATAAATTTTTCAACTTTTCTGAAATATATACATCCAATAGGCCGATTAAAACTATAAAATCAACAAAATAAAGTAAATTAAATAAGAAACAACATGAAACCAAATAAAAATATGCTCAAAATTTCTAATACCTCAAAACCAAACTCAAAATTTAGAAGAAATAAGAAAAACAAAGCTTTGGAAATAAGATGTAATCTAGAAACAAAATCTAGCTATAACACCCAAAAACAAAATTAACAACCATAGTCGGGAATGGATCCAATCAGATCTATGAATTTTTTATTTCAATTTTTATTACAAACTTATGAATTTTTTTCTTGCTCTTTTAAATATTTAAGGTGAGTAATCCACCTTACCACACTCTCATTTTCCTTCTTTGGTTCATGTTTTTACTTACCATAATTCCAATTTGATCGACATTGGGTTATCCTGAATATTATTTGTCTTTTTAGTTGTCTAGATCCTCTGATGCATCTTGGTGTGCTTGACAGAGTGTCGGACCCCTGCTGATGTCTCTTTCCCACTATCATCTGGCACCACTGATGCCTCTTCTCTTTAGACATTGTGCGCCACCAAAGTTGTTTAGTAGCAGACAAGGAGCACCGTCTGAAAGATGACACCTAGTGTAACCCTTCAGAGTGCCTCGATCCTTGGGTTATCCTAAATATTATTTGTCTTTTTATTTCTCTAAATCCTATGATGCACCTCGGTGTGCTTGATAGAGCATTGGAACCCTGCTTATGTCTCCTTCCCACTATCATCTGGCGCCATTGATGCCTCTTCTCTTTAGACATTGTCCACCGGTAATGTTGTTTAGTAGCAGACAAGGAGCACCGTCTGAAAGACAACACCATGGTGTAACCCTTCGGAGTGTGCTAAGGTAGGCTATATCCAGCTCTAAGGCTTATCTTTAAATTTTTTTGGTTTATTTTTGGGGTTTTTCAATAGGCCTTTTGGATTATTGACAGGTCTCGTAGCCTGTTCAGCCTGAATTTCCTCTTTAAGTTTAGTTGTGCTAGTAAAAATATTTGAAATTGTAAGTTTTTGTGTGGAATTGAGTCTTTTTTTATAGTTTTTCCATTGATATATTGAAAATATGTTCTCATATCTGCAGGAAATGAAGCGTTGTATTTTCTTGCACTCTATTTCATGTGATCATTTGTCCTTTACCATTTATTTTTGAAATTACATAAAAAAAAAAAAAATTGTTTGATTTTATTGCTTTTGGTTTGCTTCAGTGAATGGAAGTTTTAGTTTTTGGAGTTGATTAAGAAAACATAGGCATTTAGGCATTAGAAACATTTATTTCCTTTTCATCTGATATATCTCTTAGGCTTAGCAATGGAAATTGTTGTGTGTTTTGGGGATCTTTCGAAAGCTTGAAGTTGAATTGTTAAAAGTCGCATAGTATTCTTATTGGAAAAAGGAAAAGTATCTCTCTTGCTCTACGTAGAGTTCATAGAAGAGAAAAATTGCACTAAATATAGATCTTTTAATCTTGGAATTGTTTCACATTCCACAAACATTCACTAACCATCTAGATAAAAGTGGACTGTAGCTTACGTGAAAATATATAGTAATTCTAGGATAGGTTAGAAGACACATTCTGGTTTCTATAAACATAGGAGTTGTCATTTTTGGCCTGCACTACATAACATGGATGATGTGGTTCCTCCAAGTACCAATCGGTATATCGAACAGATTTTCATTGTATATCGAAAGGTTCTTCACGTACTCAGTAGTATATCGAAAGGTCCATTTCGAACGGTTGTGCATTAGACAACACTAACATGTATTTGAGCTCCCACGTACCTTGTGTATATCGGGAGAGCCTTCTAGGAAACCTATACCAACTGAGAAAATCCTTTTGGTTGAAGCAATACACCAAGAACAACAATCAGGGAGCTACTACGCATGTTTCATCCAGGTAGATTGGTATTGAGGAAATGGTACAATCCCAATCCTCCTTGTCATTTTTTACTATTGGACCCCGCGGTATATCGCTAGTTGTGACAACTTGACAATCGTAGTGAGGAACTGGATTTATTCAGCCCCTCCCATCACTTAAGTTTTATTGTGGCCTTAACTTACATAGGATTGTTTGTGTGTGATCTCTTCTTTTGAAAAACTGTTAGAGTAGAAATTTCCAGTCATCATTATGGCTGAGCCTGTGAGATGACATTGCATATTGCATGGTTTACCACCTGACTTTCCTCATGCTATGGAAGAAAGAGAAGGGGAAACCATGGACCAATTGGTTACAATTGATTCACATGTAGAAGGAATTTTGGTTACTGAATCTGGAGAAGAATATTCTTCTTTTGAAAATCCATCCACTCCAGTGATAGTTCAACAACATTTTTCATATGATGCAACCTTTCATTTTCCTATGGAAGGTCAATGTGGAGCACAAGACTAGGAATTTACCCATCCATCAGCTGACACTATGGCATTGGAATTCGGTCCAACTTCTCCATTTTGGGAGACCTATTTACGACAAGTCATATTTGAATACAAGACCACTATATTACCTTATCATACACCCCCTTGAGAAATGAATGATGACATCCTTGAATATATTCAGCATACCCTTACTTGTTTACAGAGAATCAGGGATAACATAAGCAAAATAATCTTATCTCCCTTCCTTGTTCATTCAAGGAAGGTTAGTCTGGAATACTGTGCTCCTCCATAATCTCCTATGGTTGCTACCTTAGGGAAACCTATTCAAAACATGGTTACTTATGATCCAGTTAAAGCCTCCATCTTTGCCCTACCAGCTTAGAATATCCCATGTTTCTCTAATTCTCTTGTACATTCCATGATTGGTGGGTAAATCCCCAGCTCAAGTTGCTTCACCAACTAGAGGAACTGCTTCCATCATGGGGAAAAATGTCATTGTGGGAAAACTAGTAGTTAGTGTACCTTCCACAACTACTAATGTGGCTATACCCTTTTCCATTATGGGAAAAACTCATTTGTTAATCCTACCTTTATCCAAACTTCATGGGGCTACACCTACCCTGGAAATCAACCTCTTATGGTCAATCAAAATTATCAACCTTTGGTGCTGAGAATTGTTTACCCCGA
Source organism: Pseudotsuga menziesii (assembly GCA_001517045.1). Lineage (NCBI taxonomy): Eukaryota > Viridiplantae > Streptophyta > Pinopsida > Pinales > Pinaceae > Pseudotsuga > Pseudotsuga menziesii. The sequence continues at coordinate 99,554 of LPNX010000839.1, read as the reverse complement.
AATCCCTTACCCTAGAAGTATGAACACCCTATGGGGGACAACTAATTCATCAAATGTCCTCATACCTAGAATACCACCTGTTAATAATATTGGGGGATTCGGAGGTTCACTTTTGGGAGTACCACCTTTTGGAGGTCCATCACTTGGAGTCGCACCATTTGTAGGTCCACCTTCTAGCGATCCACATTATAGAGGCCCACCTTCAGGAGTCCCACCTTTATGAGGTCCACCACTTCGAGTCCCACCTTTCGGAGGCTCACCACCTGGAGGTCCACCCCCACCTAGAATTCCACCTTCAGGAAGCCCACCATCTAGATCTCCACCTTCCCCTGCGACCCACCACCTGGAGGACTCTCAAGGGGATCATTTTTTAATAACCCACCCAACAAATAGATTATTGGGGCATCGTCCATCCTCATTTATCAATCAACTTATGGTCCTACTGGTCCACAAATTCTTTATCAGTATTATCAGTACCATCAACCTAATTAGCAATTACCATTTCTAGCTACCTTAGATATTCCATATATGTCTGAATTGATTAACAACCCCATTCACTATGATCCTTCATGGTCAGATATTCCTATCAAATTACCCTTAGATATACCCAAATTAGATGGTAAACATAGTGAATACCCTAAGAACCATGTGATGACATATAATTTTTGGGTGCTCATCTAATTCTCTAATGGACGGTTCCATTCATCTGAGATTGTTTCAGAGAACTCTAACTAGAGTTGCCACAAAGTGGTATATTGAGTTTCCTCAACATTTCTTTTGAGATTTAATCACCTTAACAATGACCTTTTTTGCACATTTTCAATTACCAATCTGATATGAAGCAGGTACATATATCTTTAACTCACTTCTCCAAACCATTTACACCCATATATCCGATCATATACATGAGTGTAGACAATGATGTAGGTTGATAAAAGCTCCCATTCTTGATCAGTTGCTTTCCAATTGGTTCACCAAATCCTTTCTTCCACCCATTTCTAGGGATGTTTTCATGGAAGGTGTTGTTACTGAGGAACAAACCATGCACTCTGGATGACTTAATCCCCCATGCTCCTCATCCTACTTCAAACCCTTCAAGACCTTCGACAAAACCATCCGTCGATGGCGTTCTTGGTTCTGTCCAAACATAGCCGATGACAAACCATCAAAAAAACAAAACTAACTCACTGCATCTATTAATCATACTATTTCAAATCCCAAGACTACTTCCTCTCCATTTGTTTTGACCGAAGTGAATGCCATTCAATCCTCAGGGTCTTCATGAATGGAGAATAAAGGAAGGAACAAATTCAAGAAATATGAAAATCAACAAGAAGGTAATAAAACACAAAACACAGATGTTGAATCTACAAATAAGAGAAACATGAAATTTCCCTTCCCTATATCTGGAGGAAACCAATTACCCAAATAGTGTCCTTGTCATAAATAGGTCAGTAAATTTCTTAAAAACACTCCTGCCCCAGCAGTTTTAACTGATCTTTTCCCCACCCAACAACAATTGATTGACCACTAGTCCTTGCATGGGTCTTCTTCATCGTCCATAAATAAATTTAAAATGATGTCCAGTGAATATGTTAGTTTTAGTACTAGATCCCATAGTTATGGCCCTCCACCAGAAAAGAAGATTGATAACACTCCAATGGATAAAACTTCATCTTCCATCCCTAATCCTACTAATGGTATTCATATCGAAAAACATGTTCTCGACATAGTTCTCCAGCCACGTAAGAGTACGATTCGAAAATGAGTATTCAATCCTAACACATATGCTTCCCAATACTATAATGTAGTTGAATATTCATCTAGGAACCATGCACTATGTCTACCCTTGAAGTACTCCAAACATTCCCTACACAAAGGAAGCATCCATGGTTGGTTCTCTGAGATATGGATCCTAAAAATAGTAATGTTATCACCTTTAAACTAGATGATTTCAATTCCATGCTCTACCATCAGTTCTATTTTCAATTATCTATGAAAATGATTGGGAAGAAATTCCATCGTACCATAATGGAGGAGGGTTCCTTGACTTCGCCCATGTCTCTGTCTTGTTGGATAGCCATTGGATCTCCTGAGATCAACTGTTCACCTATGAATTTGAAGGCCTTTGATGGTCATGGTTTTCATCCTTATGGACTATTTCCATCCCTCTAGGTTTAAGTTGGAGGCAAATCGCTAACCATTCAAATCGAAGATGATGATGCTCCGTTAGACTATAATCTTCTCATGGGTAGAAATTGGTTCTACACAATGAAAGTCATTGCTTCACTTGTATTTCAGGTGGTCTAGTTCCGTTTCAAAAAGAATATCATCATGATTGATGAATTCAATTTTTGTTCCCTGGACAAAAGTTTTAATTCTATAAATAATGTTTTGCTTCTATATTCTACATCCTCACAGTACTAGAACATAGGAGTAGATATTCTTAAAGACTCCTTGCTTATGGGAGTCTTTTTGTTGAATAGCCCTCGTTCTACTTCGCAGGTTTTGTCTGTGAACATTATATCATCCTCGAGCTGTGACACCCTAAATAAAGGAAAATAAATCGTTGATTTGACTTCATTGAGTCATTTGGAAGAAACTTACTAGGCTATCCAATCCACCAGCAACCCCACCTCAACGATCATATTTTTGTGGCATTCAACCCTTATCACTTACCATATTTGTTAAATCGCCCCATATCTTGAATATATTTTGCACAGCCTTCTGTTTAATGAATCAAGAATGGAAGTCATGTATTTAGACAAGATGCCTTGGAAATACCATCATCATCGATCCTCTTTCCTTCCTGATTACCATATGGTAGAGGACCATTTTGAAACGATGGTTTAATCTAATATTGTAACTACTCCTCAGTCACTGGTACTCATCCACAATGTTGAATTTGAGGGTAATTTGAGTAACATTACTAAGAACCATTTTGGTCAATATATTAGTGAATCTTGGAGTTGTAGAAAATATCGATGTAGGAGAAAATTCTTCTGCTTTAGAACTTAAGTCTTCTCCGACCTTTTTCAAGGAATTCAGAGAAATTTTGCTTGGACGTATGAGGAAATACCACAAATAGATCCTTTGATCATGGTTGAAGATATTAGGACTTACCTTGATTCCAAACCGGTCCGTCAAAATTTACGTCACGTTCATCCAGAGAAAGCGATATCCACTAAGGAAGAAATTGAGAGAATTATTAAGGTTGGGTTCATTTACTCCGTACCTTTGACAGAATGGGTGTCTAATATTGTCCCCGTGAACAAAAAAGGAACAATTATAGTTTCTATAGATTTTTGGGACCTTAATAGGGCTTGTCCTAAGGACAATTTCCCTACTCCTTACATTGATCAAATCATCGATAAGTGTGGCGAGAGTGTCATATTTTAATTCATGGATGGATTTTCTAGCTATAATCGCATAGTGATACTCCCATCTTATCAACATAAAACGACCTTGATTTTCCCAAGGGGGATCTTTTCCTATAAGAAATTACCTTTTGGCTTAAAGAATGCTGGAACTACCTTCAAATGTGCCATGCCTTACACTTTCCATGACATGAAACACATTGTGGAACCTTACCTTGATGACCTACCTACCCACTTGTAGCATAGGTATCATCATATTGACCATATAAGACCCACTTTTATGAGATGTCACCATTACAATATACGGTTGAATCCACATAAGTGTGTTTTTTGCGTCGAGACTGGAAGCCTGCTTGGGTTCATAGTTTCTAGGGATGGAATCTGTATAGACCCACTAAAAATTGAATCCATATTGGACCTACCGCCTCCTAGGAATGTTACTAAACTTCAAAGTTTGAAAAGGAAGGAAAACATTTTGCGTCAGTTCATCTATAACTATGTTGAAAAGACCCATGGTTTCATGAGTTTGTTAAAAAATGAAGCACCATTTGTTTTGGATGACCTTGCACAACATGAATTGAACACTCTCAAACACTATATTACACATGCACTAGTCCTACAACAACCCAATTATACCAGGTTTTACTCCTTGTATGTGGCTGCGTCATAAACCACCATCGACATGGTACTAGTTAAAATAGACAAAAATGATCAGGAACATGTGATTTACTATGCGAGTAAGAGTCTGCTCGAATCTAAAACCATTTATTCACATGTAGAGAAGTTAGCTCTAGTGACGGTCGTCGTGGTCAAGAAATTTTGTCACTACATCTTGCTTCGTACAACCACGGTATATGCATATTCCAACCCCATGTATTACATCTTGAGTATTAGAACTAATGTGCCTTTGATCTTTAGGAAATGAGTGTCGTTATATTTAATTATTATATAGTGTAAAAGGAATGAATAATACCCAGTGAACAAAAAAAATCTCACAGGAAACATACAAGTATTGCTCAGTATAATTACAGTATAAACTTCATTAATCCCATAAGTATACAATAGTGTTACAAATAAGGGAATTCGAATCACATGGATAGGATTCGAATCCACCAACACAATCTGTCTGCATGGCTAGCTAGAAGTATCTAAATCACTATCGAAGTTCACTAGGATGACTCCATATGTCTAATTCAATCTCTAAATTAGTTACAATTAATCAAACTAGTCTAACTGTGGTGGATGGTGAGAAGCAGGTGAGAATAGGTGCCTTCCCACATGCATCCATGCATAACTGGCACTAACTGGACTGGAGGATATCTAACTGAATGTAACTGAAGAATAACTAAGCTTGACTAGTCACCAACTGCCAACAATTGAAAGAGGTTGGTGCCGACACTCCCAGTGGCTCCTAAATTGTAGGGATTGGTATAGGAGGTGCAATAACTGATGCGTGAAGGTGCAGTCAATTACAGATGACCTCTAGATGTGTTCCCCACACTCTAGTGACTAGTACATGTGGCCTAATTACATCAAGGGGGCCTAATAATAACTAAATTAATCTAAAGTTAGGAAAATATAATCTAATAGATGAGTTTGCACAAGGGAGGATTATAATCCTAACACCCCCCCTAAATCCTAACTTGGAAAATAGTGGACCCTGGAAATAAGTCCAAAAGTAACCCATATAAAATATAAAAGAATACAAAATGATGCTCAATATACCGAGGAAATAGGGGAAAGCCTCATGGGAAAACCCCCCCTCAAAATATGAAGGAACAAGAAATATAAGCTATTTTTAGAAGAAAAGAAGTTTCCTCCTTAGAAAATAACTTGCAAATAATTTGCTACAAATTTGTAGCTCTATGTAGTAGTATGGTTCTTCTGTATAGAATCATCCTTAAGCTATGCATGTGAACCTCTCAATGTCCTTCTAAACTGATGGGTGTTGCATGTGTTTCTTTAGTATGGAAGAGGTAGAGAATGATCAAGTTTCTTCTTATGTGGGCCAAATAGTTGATCATTTGCTATCATCATGTAGCACTTTCTTGGAAGCTTGTTGCACCACTCTGTAGGGAGAAAATTTGTGAGAGAGAGCCTAAACATGCTCATTCTGATACTGGGACCTTGTTCTCCTTCTATCTTCTGAGTTCCTAGCACCATCCCTAGTTGCATCAATGAGCTTTTGGGCCCATCTCAAATTAGGCCTTTGGCTTGGAATGGATGCTGTAGCCATATCTAGAATATATTGAGGTTCAACCTCAATACCAATATCTTGTTGATATGGCTCCTCTTCATCTAAATATGAAACATGTAACAAATCATCATCATCAAAAGGTAGTGGAAGAGTGGTTGTACCTTCTTGTGCTACGGATGGTCGTGTATCACACAACTGATATTCTTCAAACTGAACACTTCGCTCAATGAAGCATTTCCTAGTTGCAACCTCCATCAACTTGTATTCTTTTGCATCCTATGCATATCCCAACAAAATGCATTCACTACTTTGGTCTTGGAAGGCTTTCCTCTTATCAATGGGTATTCTGGCCCAATCTTTGGAACTAAAAAATATCAAGTGAGAGACATTGGGATTATGCCCATGCATTGCTTCGAATGGAGTGGACCCAACCACTAATTTATGAGGCACTCTATTCTCTATATATGAATCATATTTTATTGCTTCTTCCCAAAGAGGATTAATATTCTTGGCATGGAGAAGACATGTTTCCTTTTGATTCAGTGACCTATTTTTCCTCTCATCCACACAATTCCGCTGTGGTGCATATGGAGCTGAGTGTTCCATTTGAATCCCCTATGGTTCACAATAACACTGGAAATATATTTTAGTGTGATCTCTTTCTTTATAATATCTTATGGAATTGATATTTTTCCTGAACTGTTCTCAACCATAGCGTTAAAAAATTTAAATATTTCAAAAAATTCTAATTTTTGTTTCATGAAGTATATCCAACAGAATCTAAAACAATCATCAATAAAAGTAAGGAAATACATGCGACCATTAATTGATGTTCTGGGAATTAGTACAACCACATCACTATGTATCAAATAAAGTATATAGGAAACCCTATATGCCTTCCCAACTTCATACCTCTTCTCTAGATGCTCACCTACCAAGCAACCATGACATACTCCATCAGAAGTTTGGATGAGAGGCAAGCCTTCAACCATTTTATCATTGTGAAGTTGTTGGAAATATTTGAAATTGAGATGCCCAAATCTCTCATGTCATATCTTGCTTGAGTTGTTATCATGAGTCAATATAGCTATAGGAGGTGAGGCAGGAACAAAATGTGATAACTCATAAGCCTTAGTAGCATGATTGGAAACACCTTTCTCTATGAGTCTTCCATTGATTTTTCTGTGATTTCAATTGAGTTTGAGTCTAATGTAACTCTGTTGCGAGAGCCTGTATGGGTCATCTGATAAACAGACAACAAATTAGCTGTAAGGGAGGGCACGCAGAGAACATTTTTGAACTCACCATGCTGAATTTTAATTTAATCTCTTCATGCTGCTGGAATTTGGGAGTCATATCCCATGTGAATGGTTGGTCCTTTTGATAGTGTGAGGGAATATAAAGATTCATTGGAAGAAACCATGTGGTTGGATGCTCCTGAATCAATCAATAAAGTTGTCGACTGAGTAAGGCCAACCTTCAAGGCATGGCACCTCTCATGATTTTCTCTCTATGGTCTAGCATCAGACTTATTTCCTCCATTTTGGAGAGCAATGTTGTTATGTTCAAGGAGGGACGACAGTTGGTCAATATGCTTCTTCATACAATGGTTTTAAGGATGAAAAACACTCTTACAATAGAGACATCTTGTCTTTTCAAACTTATTCTTCCTCTTGGATCCTGAAGCTCCTTCAGAATATCTTTGATTCTCTTTTTTTTTTTGAATCAGAAACTTTATGCTCGTTCCCCTTGTGCCTCCCTTTAGCTTGGGAATTAGTAGAGTCTGTCACCAAAGAGCTTGGTTTTTGGAAGTCTAGAGGACTCCCATCTATACCAAATTTTCTTCCTCCTGTATTAAGGACTCAACAAAGCTATCAAGTGAGGGAATATTTCAATTGGGAATGGAAGCTCTTCCAAAATGGAAGGTAGAGAAAAATAGTTAATACAAATAGCCTAGTTTGTTGAGTACTGAGATCTCAAGTTGCGCATCCTTTCTCTCTATTCCACATTTCTTACATTGAAGTGCAAGAGACGTGAATCTTGTAAAGAATTGATGTATTGTCTCGAAACTGTTGGATTATAAGGCTATTGGCTCTTTCTCCAAGATGTGTCCTCTAAGCTCATCTTTCTTTCCAAACAAGAATTCAAGCTTCTCCCAAGCTTCTTTAGGAGTCCTTAAACCTTCAAGGTGGAAGAGGAGGTCTCTGGAGATGTGAGTACATAAAAATACAAAAGCTTCATATAAGTGGTTCAAAAACTTGTTTTCTCAACCAGGTGATGGGGTTCAGTCTCCCTTCCCATTGTCATCCGTAACATACCCTTATTGCGCAAAGAAAACTACATATATTCTCTCTAATCAACATAGTTGAAGGGTGTTAGGATCTACGGTGTGAGAGATTGAGAATCCATCAATTCTCCTTCTGATCAGACAATATCTTCAAGCATCCTATGTAGTACCTATAATAATTCATTGCAAAAACAAAACCAATTCACACTATGTCAGAATCAAGCCTTCCCTCTCGACATGTACACTTTCTTAGGGTCTGTCATGCCTGTAGAGACTTCTTTGGACGAATCCAATGTTAGCAATGCAAATATTGCGGGACTTATGTGGAAACCCAACTGCTTGTAGTGTATAATGTGTTAGGATAAATAATCCTCCCTTTGGATAAATCAGCCTAATTTACCACATATCCTAAGTTTTTGACTCAAACATGTGCTTACATCAGCAACATGTCATCAACCTCAGTGATTTGGACATCCTCCTTCAATCGGGGATCTTAACTGAGCCTTCTCTTTCAATCTAGGAGAAAATATGGGTTGATATGCATGACATAAGTGCCCTAATTAGTTAACTGAAGGTTGTTTCACCTACCTTTCAGTGAAATTGAAGTTGCATGGGTGCCTCCATCTTTATTTGGCCTATTTTTGGTTAATTTCAGCTAAGTGGAGTGATTAAAGGTGCCTCCACCTACATTTGGTGACTCAATTAAGTGCAATTTAGTTCAACTCACCTAAATGAAGTTATATATTTTCCCTCACCTACTGATTGACATGCATTTGAGTTCTATTTAGTTAGACTTGGTCTAAACTACCTCTAAGTCAATTAGAGTCAATTGAGGTTGTGTTAAGTGGTTAATTTATGTGTTGAGTGGTGTCTAACTGATAGCTAAGCCACTCTCATGCACTCAATTTGAATTACTTCTCATGGATTTGATTTTTCTGGATATTAATGTGAATGTATTGCATTGTAACAATTATCTCACTACTTTTGATCAATGATAGAAAATATATAGATGAAACTCCTTATTGCATTGTTTCATGTCATTTCTGAGTAAAATTGATCTCTGAAATCTATTGTAAGTTTCTGTCTTGATTCATAGATTGTTGTTCCTCCAATTTTATATGATATTAGGGCCATGGAAGGATAAGGAAATTCTTCTACAGGTTTCTTGCTCAATCTATGAAGAAATTTGAGCAAAATTGCTCAAAAATATTCCAGCACTACATCAGAAGTGAAGAGTTTACCACATAATTCCTGGACAAACTATAATTGTTGGTCAAACTTGCTTGATTGGCTAAGATAGGTGTGATGAAAACTCCAAAAGTGCAGGTTGTTAGACCTTAATTTGGTTGTTTTGTGTAATTGCATGTACAAATTCATATGGATTCAAAATTATCAGTTCCTCTTACTCCATCCATAAGATATTCATAATGGAAATTGAAGATGATTTCATCTCTAAAGGGAACAGATGTCTATGAGGTATCTATTAGACTTGGTAAAGAGTCTCATGAAGATGAGAATGACTAGCTAAATGATGGTGATAAATATTTTGGAACAATATGTCTATCCCTTTCTCCAATCTTGTGCTACCTTATTTCTTTTGTTGAATACCCAAAGGACCTCTCGACAAAATTGGATAGAACCTTTGGAAATCAAAATGAGGATCATTATTTCAATTTGGAGATCACACCCACCATCACAAGATTTATTTTTTCAAAAATATTTGCTTCTATTCTCTCTGATGAAGTTGTTCAAGATAAAGAAGAAGAATAATCTTCCACATAGTCAATTCAAATTGAAGAAAATCTTCTTGCAGTGACTGCTTCTCCTGATGCTTTGAAAGTTTATGATATATCTAATATCTCAATTTCTCATATGGCTAGCTGATACTGAAAAATACATTTGAATCTATGATATTGAAGAAAAACTCTCCTATTCTATGCAAACATTCTCCAGTGATTCTCTTTTAAATTCTATGCAAAATTTGTGAGTGATTGCTTCAGAAAGTGAAGAGGAATTCGATTTCTCTCCCTCTATTGTTGGTGTGAATATAAGTAATAATTTGGATATTTTTTAAATAATATCATATTTTAGGAGTGATCCATTCACTCTTATTGATCTAGAACTTCCAGCAAATTCCTAAAGGATTGTGTGCATCAATACTCAAAATTTTGAAGAATGAGAAAATTGTGCATCTACCATCTAGATTGAGCACACTCTTGTATATGATATGAACCTATTTGGATATGATATGATCTTATTATTCCCTGTAAGTAGGGAATTATGTAATTGCCTGGGTTTTGAGGTTTTGAAAACTATGAAACATGAGCATGATTTTTTATTATATATTTTTTTTGACAAAATTAAGTAGTTATCCTAAGTTTTAACACCCTAACTTCTTATTGTTGCCATTGCTTTTTCATTTCGCTGGTCTGACCCAATATACTTTGACACCCTGACAAGCCTAGGCCTACACTCCTACTCTGACAATCTTGACAAGCGTGGGCCTACACTCCTACTCTGACAACCATGAACCTACACTCTAACTTATAACAGCTCGATATAACCTAACCAGTTCACAGATAATCTAAATGCATGCAACACTCCACCTAGAGTTGGAACCTCCAAGTTATCCCTTGGAGATGAACAATTTAAAGCCAAGTATCTCACCGCAAGTTTGCATTTCTTGTTTGACTCTTGAAAATTATTTATTCTCACAGCAGGTTTGGGCTGAATGGATGATTTGTTATGAATTCCACAGCCTTTCTCATAGGACTGCCATTTATGCAGGTGCAGGAGTTTTGATTAACATCGGCTATGATCTCGTTAACACAATCCCTATTTTTCTTGAAAATTCATGTTGTTTTATATCTTCTTGTTTGTTCCTGTCTTAGCCATTAGAGTCTGAAAATGGGTTTGTTAATCTAATTTGAAACGGCAGCACATATCCCTGGCGCAACAGATAGAACCTCATATACGTTCAAGATGATGGCCTTATTCCTAGGTGAAATGCGACAGAGGATTCTCTGATATACTTATCCATTGGTAGCAACGACTACATTCATTTCTAGTTTCCAAATTTATCTGGAATTCAATCGATTGATTCTCGCTGGAGATTCAACCAGCTACTCATCTAAACCATCAGTATGAAGAGCATTTTTTATTTTTTTTAAAATGAATAGGATGTCTTTCTCATTTATGAAGAGCATTTTTTATTTTTTTTAAAATGAATAGGATGTCTTTCTCATTTATAAAGAGCATTTTTAATAAATTCTAGGGAGTAAAATTGGATATGAAGAGCATTTTTAATAAATTTTGGTGAGTAAAATTGGATAGGCAGTTCTGGTGCAACCTCTTTTTCCCTTGGATTCGACCTTTGGACTTGTTCCTAACATTTTTATTGTTTTATATCCACTTTGTTTTAATATTGAAAATATATTTTCCATGTAACCATTTACAACCTGCGATTTCTTAAATTTATAAATTGGTTAATAAAACTGGAGTTAAATAAATCTCTTTTTTCATTCAATTACTATCCATCACGACCTGTCCTGAATAAATTAGTGTTACAGTTAAAGATTAACCACAATATATGTCAATTCAATGTTTTAGTTCACTTCGTCCGATTTCTCTCCCAGGCTAGAGAGCAGCCACGTTAGCTCGCCTAGGGTTTGCAATGGAGAACTCGCCTCAATATAAACTACCTCTTAGTAAAAAAATAGATAATCACAAGAGAAACTAGATCTTGGGATTTTTAAAGGCAAGGAAAATAGATCAACTTTGGATTAAAGGCAAGGAAAATAGATCAACTTTGGATTATCATTGTAAACTACTACGCAATAAAAAATATAGATACTCATAATAAAAAATATATAGGTATTCACAAGAGCACTTGGATATTGGTAATTTTCAAAGGAAAGGAAAACAGATTAACTCTGAATGGAAAATAGATTAACTCTGGATTCTGTTGCATAAAATTATTTCTTGACCAACTTAAAATTCTAGCATTAATACTTTTTCAACAAACTCTTGAATATTCAGTTTAGTTCAATTTTGTTCCAGTTACATTAATGGCTTTATAAACTTTAGCAAAACAATGAAACATGGGACATTTTATTTTATGACCTCGTATTTAAAGCTATTGCTACAACTAGATTGTTATCACATGTATACTCATGACATACCTTTACATATAATAACTAATTACATTCAAACTGTGTTATAGATTTAGTTTTGTTTTCAATGCCTATGAACTTCACGGCCACGACCAATATTAATAGTCTGAACAAAGTGCACTTAATATCCAACATGTACCCAAAACGTTTTTACATCGATATTGAATAAAAAATTTCATTTAATGCAACAGCGAAAGTCCAAACACCCATTGATATTGCGTCCACTGATAGGTGTGTAGTCGGAATGATTCACCAGAAATATTTATATATGAGGAGGACAATATGACAACTCGGTGTTCAGGCAGCAGCTACGTAGTCACAATAGCCTCATAGAAATTATGATTTTACATGGATGTAGAATAAAAGTATACTACTTAATGCAACAATCCATATTAAAATGATGTCAGGGTACAGAATACCCAATGATTTTTGTTGTACAGAATAACAGTTATTGGCATTAGCAACGCATCTATGTAGTGAGAATGATTCAGCGAACCTATTTATTTATTTATTTATGTATGGGGAGAACAATATCACAACTCTCGTAATTCATGCAAAACATCAAAACATAACTTTTAACACATTAAATATACTTTCTTGCAAAACAAAAACCTAAAATAACATTAAAGTAACTAATAAACGTGAGATATGTCAAAGAGGACAAAATGATCATATCTTCTTTATGATATAAGATATCAATACATGATAAATTATTATTAAAATATAAAAATAGCTAAATATGATTAATAAAAATAAAAACAACAATAAATAAATAATTAAATTGGTATATAACTTGAATTTTTTAAATTATAGAAACCATCCGTTGAAATTCAAGGTGTACCTAAGTGTCTTCAGACCTAAATCTTCCTTGGTATGATTTTCTTTTATTTAGGCCTCTGTATCTCAATGAGCTGAGAAAATAGCTAATAGAAGCATACGTTACTCTATCTCCTGTACTTTAGTTTTTCACAATGGCTTTTCTCAGTCTAAAAGCACTAAAAGAAAACACAAAATCGACCTTTCAAATCAAATGTTGTTCATACTAACAAAGCCATTGCAGAAAAATAGAAAATAGGAAAAAGATTCAATGGTTGTCGTGCAGCCTCAAATATGAGAGCTACAATCTGAAAAGAAAAAACAAAAACAAAAAAACACTAAAGATAGGCTAGATCTAAGTATAATTACATTCATATAAAATGTATGTCAATGAGGCTCGTAGAGAGATTTAGGTATAATGATATACAATGTATGTTAATGGGTTGGTATTTATAGTTGGCAGATAGGTCTTTATATTTCCTTAAATGGTACGGGGTGGTATTTATAGTTAGGCATATAGGTCTTTATATTTCCTTATATTGTAAGAGTACTAGATAAGTGTACTCTCAAGATTTATTTAGGTGATGGTGTTTATTTAGAATTAGTTAAATTTATAATTTAACATCATCATCAAATTTTTTCCGAATATTTTTTAGTGACATCATAAACTTTTTCTTCACATGTAGAATTTAAGAAAGTGCTTCCTTCATCATGTGCAACCATTGAGTGATTGCAACCTGCCTCTTTCTGCAATCAATATTTTACCGTGTTCTTCAATCTCATCTTCATGTTTACTATAGACACTGTTTGTGTCAGAAATTGTTACTAAGGCTAGGGTAACAAGCCAACATAATCTCAAGAGAAAAACTCAATTCAAACTAGGGTTTAGGGTTTTGTTTATGTGTTTTTGGTTGTAAGCTTCAAGATCATCATTCAGAGTAAAAGAAACAACTAAATCATAGACATAAACTGATAAAGATGCCCAAATATATCACAAAAGTCCAACAAAGATACTATGTTGTGGTTCATACATTAAAAGATAAGCATTACCAGAAAAAGACATCAACTAGTAATGAAATTACCATTCAAGAAGAAAAACATGCTCAATAACAAAGCCAACATAGACAAAATGTAGGGGAAAGAGTCATATATCACATTATTTCATCAGTAAATGCATATGAGAGTTACAGTACCAGTTCTCTGAACAAGTCTGATAGTACAAGCAGCTAGCAGACCTCCTGATGCTCCCAAAATCCAGAACCCTAACAATGTCTTGCTAACTCATTTAAATAAGAAAGTTCCCCCAAAAATCAGTTAGGTTTCACCTCCTAACTACCTCCATCGCGTCACTAAGTAGGTAAAGTAAAAAATGATCTTTACAAAATTACATGATTGCTAAAAATAGCAAATGCTTAACAAAAAGTGTTTATAAAAAATAACCACTAACTAAAAACAGTTTCATATCTTTTTAGCTGCCTCAACAAGAAGTGATATTCCATCTAGGGCTCAAGACCTTTTCTTAGCTCTTTCATCCTTCTTCTCCATATCAATTATCCTTTTCTGTAAGTCTTCATTTTCCTGTTGCAAATGATCAACAGTCTTCTCCAGCTTTGTACAGTACATGTCAGCAACTCTTTTCCTCCTAAGGACTTCCTTAAAAACTTCTGACAGCTCCAAAAAATGTTTATGCATATCCTGCAACTCCTCTACAAGCCCTTTATTAACTTTGAATAATCCATCATTCGTTTCTTGCAGGTGCTTCATGTATTTCCTGTATCTCTAAATACTTTCCTGTACATTCTCTTCATCAAAATTTGGGATCTCTGATATATTGTCATCCTGCATTCAAAGATCTGAAAAATCATCATGAACAATTGATTCTACTAAATATCCTGGTTGCTTGAGAATAGCTTGATCCTCTTCATCCAATTCATGATCTCCAAAAGCATCTGCCTTTGCTTTATCTTCTTCCTGCTGCTTCGTAAGTCTAGCTTTAATTTCAGCAATTATTTCAAATAATTCAGACCTAGGCTGTTCAATTTCTCCTACTAACTGTGATCTTTTTGTCTCTGCAGGTTGGGAAGAGGAGGAAGGCTTGACAGTTCTCTTTCCCTTACCTTTACTGCTCTTTTTAACCATTTCTGTTTTTTCACTAGAGGAAGAACTAATCACCACAGCCTCCTGTCTGGACTCTAGTTTGGGGTTAAGTAGCTTTTTCATGTTCCATCTCAGCTTGTTAGCAGGTCTGGTTTGAGGCTTTTTGTATGACCTTTTGTATGAAGCTACCTTCTTCTTTTTCTTTTTCTTAGATTTGGCTGATTTTACCCTTGAGGTAGGAAAGTCTCCACATGCTTCTGTACTTGACTCTGTCTCAACAATCTGCTGTTCATCCTCCAATAAATAACCTTCATCTTCAGATAATATGGTAAGAGGGCTCCTTTGTTTAGTTTGTAATTCCTCTTCAGGAGTAGCAGCTCTCTCTTTATCAATAGTCCTAGCTTGTTCAGAATGTGCTACTGGTGGTAATTTCAAACAAGGCTGCACTTCTTCACCTGCAAACAATGAGTACTTGTTTCTCATTGAATCTGAAGCCACTTTGAGCTGACTGTCATCCTTTACTTGTTCTGCTACCTGCTCTGTCACCTTCTTGGCTTTAACCTCATCTTTACTTGTAGATTTAACTGAGTGACCCAACTTTTTGATCATTACCTTCCCCTTATCAGTCTGGGTTTTAGGCTGCTGATCTTCTTTTTGAGGATGAACATCTGACCAAAACAAA
This sequence comes from Pseudotsuga menziesii, assembly GCA_001517045.1. Lineage (NCBI taxonomy): Eukaryota > Viridiplantae > Streptophyta > Pinopsida > Pinales > Pinaceae > Pseudotsuga > Pseudotsuga menziesii. The sequence continues at coordinate 83,926 of LPNX010000839.1, read as the reverse complement.
AAGAAATCCCAAGTCCTTCCCTCATGCTGCAACACTGTGGTAATGATCAGTTTGATGAGACCATGGTGAAAAAGTGACTCGGAGGTGTGATCATCATTCTGCTTTATCTTGCTTGACATCTTCTGCAGACTTTTTAAGAAAAAGAAGGGCAAGTTCATTTTAGAAACTCCTACTATGTGTTGCAGGAACCTGAAATGATATTTAAAGACAAATGAATATCTGCCTTCACAGGTCACATAACTTTGAAGTATCCTTATGGGCTCAATCCACTCCTTCCTGAAATTTTGAATGAGGATACCCTTGTTCCAGTGAGGAATCACATTAGGCAATAGGTATCTTTGGGGTTCAAACTCAAAAGGAATTTTTTTAAACCAATGCTCCCCCTCATTTCTGATCTCAATAGCTTCTGCTATAAGCTCCATAGTCAGTTTGAATTTCAAAGCATCCATCATGATCATATCATCTTTGAGTCCCTTAGCAAACTTGCAGGACACCTGAGCATTGAAACCATCTATCTTCTTGAAAAACTTCGACCAACCTGCTTGCTGAAACAGTTCTGCACAGTCAGGAAGCTTCTGGATCCAGGTTAGGTCAGTGGGCTCAGCTCTGTTGACCTTACCACTTTTGCCACTTTTCCCCATATTCTTCTTTCAGAAAACAGAAAGAGTCTGGTTTTAGGTTTCCAATAGGTTTTAGAGACTGGTTTGCTGTTATTTGAACTCCTTCTCAATCAGTTAAGTACTCCTGGACAGGCCAGCAATGTCAATATTCCCTTGCCTCAACCATACAATTAGGTTTATGAATAGATAAACTGTGAGACAAGATCAATCATAAGTGAAAATTGTCATAAGAACAATATGGCTCTGCTTAATTTTCAAACTGCACCATTAGGCATAATGTCGAACTGTTTCAGAATATCAGCCACTCAAATTCCTTATTTTAGGGTTTAGGAGAAAACAGTCTCATGTGTATTCAAAAATGAGCTCCTCCTTAGTACAACTGATTCAAATCACTGAAGACAGCACTTTGCTCAATTTGTAATGCTCAGGCTGTTCAATATAATTGCAGACTGTCAATGGAAGTGGTTGCCCTATCTTTAGTATTTGCTCTTCCTTCTATGCATCAAAACAGCTTCGATCCTCAAACCCTAGATTTTTGACTGCTTCAGACTTTGCAAGAGTAACATCACATCATAGGCTGATCAGACTCATCAGAGACTATCTTGTATGAGAAGAGAGAAAAGCACCAGTGTTTGCAATATATTCACCCTAGCCACAAAATGTCATCAAATCCTGTACATAAAAGCCAACCTGTTCTCCAAGCAATTGATATTGCTCTCCAAATGAGTGATTTCACAAGTCATGTCAAATCCAACAGCTTTCAAACCACTTGAACAAACCAATCCAACACCTTTTGTACAAAATATTAGCATAACAAATTGATCTATGAATCCTTTGAATGTTGTTTCCTATAAATTATGTCTTATACTGGCATTAGGTCATGAGAAGAATCCCTTCAATCAGTTCATTGTAACCAATCTGCATTACTATCAGAGTTTTTGAATGTATAGGAAAGCAAATGATAAACACTCCTCGTTCAAACAGTCATTAAAACTTCACATGCTGAATGCTTTTAAGTTCAAGGTCTCTTTGCTGCTCTGTTCCTTCCGATTCTTCATAATGGCTTCTGCTAACTATTTCTGTGGTGAAAATTTTATTTCATGATATATTCTATCATCTCCAGCGGCCAATTTCTTCAGATAATCATGCAGCAAGAAAAACCCAAATTTTTGAGCTATAAGGGTTTTGTAGCAAGTACCTACCAATCTCTCAACTGTCGTGGCTTAAAGCTCTGTTTTAAGGTAGCAACGGTCTCTCCTCATGTATACAAGTGTTTCCAGATCATCTCCTTAACTGCAAATGAGTGAATCAAGATGCCCTAGTTTCTTGCTGGCGTTAAAACGCTGTCTTCTCTTCACAGGAACACAATCCACTTCTTTAGCACTTTGATCTGCATCACGAAATCTTCTCTCCTATAATAATGCATGTAGAAAGAGGAATTCAACAGCTTTAGCCGATATTTGTTGATCTTGTCCAACTGATTCCACGTTTTGAGCAATGATGAACCTGCTTTGGCTGCGTGACTGATAACTGCCTAAAATCGCGTCTAAACTGCGGTCACACGTGTTAAAACACCTTGCAAAATACGATCAGTCACTTCCAGAAAAAAATCATGATGAAAATATGCATTAAAATCGGAAAAACAAAGGGCCGCGATATTCTTGTAGCGCGCCCTTTGTTAAATTTTCCACCAGCGCTACAAGAATAACTGCTAAGCCAAATTTTCGCAGTTTTGCAACTTTTTGCCAAATTGTCGGAGGTCTAGAGGATTGCTAAGGTTAAGAAATAAGTCTAACTACTCTTTCAACACATTAATGAATCAACCTTTGAACATAAGACCTTCTTTACCCCTTTTAAAATATAAAAGACCAACAAAAATCAAATAAAATTTAAAAGACTGGGCTCAAAACCTATGCAATCATCCATAGAGTTTCTAAGGAGACCAGAACTAAAAATTAAAACCAAATTTTTTTAACTGAGATAGATTGAAAAACAAACCAAAACTGGGGAAAATAAACCAAAAATGGAGAAAAAATTACTGACTTAACATCTGGCTCCAGCTGCGGGATGAAGTCCTCCCTGTGAGGCTTCAAGAACCTGTAGACCAGTGCCTTCTGTCCTTTATTCACCTATCTGAAAACTTCCATTGGGCTATGGAGTGTTTGTTCAACCTCGCTCACACCGGTATATACAATGAAGAGTGAAAATGATCTCATAAACTGTAAAAATGCTTGAGGAATCGCCCATTAACAGGGCTGAGCAATTCCTCACCTTCCAAGGACTGCAAGATGAATGTATTATTTTTCAAAAAATTTGATATCAGAAAAGGGCCAAACCAAAGATTATCAAATTTGCCATGCTTACCTTTCTGTTCCTTTCTTGCATCCCATCTTAAGACTAACTCACCTCCTGAAAATGTATGCTCTTTAATTCTTTTGTCAAACCTGTTTTTTACTTTAGCTCTGTACAGCTGAGCTTCTTTGTCCACCTTCTCTCTATGCTGCTGCAGCTCTATCATCTCAAAGATCCTCCTTTGCATGTCATCCGGTTCCTATTGAGAGTTTTGGAGGAATTTCATCACTGGAATTCCCAGCTGAACAGGAAACACAGCTTCTGTTCCATAAACCAGCTGAAAAGGAGAAGTGCCAATGGCCTGCTTTACTGTAATCCTGTCTGCCCACAATGCATATTTCAGCATTGAATCCCAAGACCTTTTGTTATGTTTCAGCAATTTCTTAATGCTTTGAATGACATTCTTGTTGGATGATTCAGCCTGGCCATTTCCCTGAGGATAATAGGGAGTTGAATGTTTCAAAATAATGCCATTTTTCTCACAGAAAGCCACCATTGCCTTGGATTTAAATGCTTTGGCATTATCAGTTATTAATCTGTGTGGGTAGCCAAATCTACTCAGGATATTGTCTTCAATGAACTCCATAATCACCTTATCTGTAGCATTCCTTGTAGGAATGGCTTCTACCCACTTTGTGAAGAAATCTGTGGCTGTCAGAATCCAATGATGCTGTCCGGAAGATGCTGGATTTATCTCTCCAATAAAATCCAGACCCCATTGCTGAAAAGGGGCATTGACTGCAATAGGCTTCAATGGCAAGGATAATAATTTCTGTTTACCTGCGAATTTTTGAGAGGGTATGCAAGCTCTTACCTGCTGGTAAAAATCTGAGAAGAGGGAGGGCCAATAGTATCCAACTCTCAAAATTTTGTAAGCTGTGGTTTTCCAATATTTATGCCCTCCACAAGCTCCTTCATGAGATTCTGAAATTATTTCCCCTATTTCAGCTTGATCCAAGCACCTTAACAAGATACCTCCTGGGTCTTTCCAAAACAATTGATCTTCCAGCAAACAATATTTAGTAGCTTTCAGTTTCAGAGATCTGGCAGCCTTCCTATCTAAGTGTTCTGGGCATTGCAAAAATAACAGGAAATAAACAATATCAGCATACCAATCTGAAGATGAATAAGAGTCCATGATCCTTTCTTTCTCCAGCATTGCTTGCTTTTCTTCAGGTATTGATTCTTCTGCCATAACATGTAATCCTAGTGCTTGACAATTTGAGTCAGCCAGCAGTTTCGCCAATCCTTGTCCTTTGACCAGCTTTGTAGGTCTGATTTCCACCTCATATTCCATAATATTAGAAATCGACTTTCCCCTCTTTCCTTCACTGTCAGGCTGGGTCAGAACATCTTTCACTGCTGCATTTGGAACAAATGAAATCACCTTTGAATGAAGAATATAAATTCTGAAAAATTTCAGAGCTTTCACCAGAGCATAGGCTTGTTTTTCCAGAATGTTGTACTTCAGTTCAGAATCCCTAAGAGTCTTACTGAAAAAGGCAATGGGCTGTTCTAGTCCTTCCTTGTTTTTCTGAAGTAAGACAGCTGAAACTGTATCTGCTGAAGCAAAAGAAAAAGTAAAGAACTCCTTGGTAAAATCAGGACTTACCAGAATAGGTGCTTCAGTCAGAGGCACCTTTATTTTTTCAAAAGCTGCCTTTGCTTCAACAGTCCATTTAACCTCTTGGTCCTTCTTTAACATTGCTGTGATTTGTTTAATGGTCTCAGCAAAATTAGGAATGAACCACTGCAGAAAATTTATCTTGCCAATAAATGATTGCACATCCTTTTTGCTCCTGGGAAAACTGATCTTTAGTATTGCTTTGACTCTCTCAGGGTCAATTCTAATGCCATCAGCAGACACCAAATGACCCAACAGTCTGCCCTCTTGCACAGCAAAATGAGATTTCTTGGGGTTTAAAGACAGTCCAAATTTTCCGCATTTCTGAAAAGTTTGCCTCAAATGTTTTAAGTGCTCATCATCAGACTGTGAGAACACAGTAATGTCATCTAAATAAATGACAACAAACTTATCTTTCTCACCTAAAATGCAATGTCCATTGCCCTCTGAAAAGTTGCTCCAGCAATCATCAGTCCAAAGGGCATCTTATCGTACATGAAGGTTCCCCAGGGGGTGGTAAATGCTGTTTTTTCTCTGTCATCAGGGTGCATGGCAACCTGATTGTACCCTGAAAATCCATCCACCATAGAAATCCTCTGTGCCCCCACAACCTGCTGTAAGACCTGTTCAATCTTTGGCAAAGGATAATTGCCTTTTAATGAAGACCTGTTAAGATTCCTGAAATCAGCACACAATCTAATCTCCCCATTCTTTTTTCTGAAAGGTACAAGATTTGCAACCCAGGAAGAGTACCTGAGAGGCACTATTATCTTGGCATCCAGTAACTTTTTAATCTCTTTTTCAATCACAGGGAATAAGGCTGGATTTATCCTTCTCAATTTCTGTCGGAAAGGCTTGACATTGGGCTTCAAGGGAACCTTATGCTGAATAATTGCTGTGTCATAGGTTTTTAATTCTTCATAGGACCATGCAAATACATCCACACATTCTTTCAAAATCTTAATATATCTGCTCCTTTGTTCAGCTCACAGAGATTTAGAAATTTTTACCATTCTTGGGTTTTCTGCAGTACCAATATTGCAGTCCACTACATTGTCTTCTGAGGATTGAACCACTGGCTTTGAAGGGGTTTCATCCTTGGTAAAAATTCTTTCTAAAGGCACTAAACCTTTAGGGATAAAATTACTCTTCAACTCAATGATCTTATGACCTGCAATCTTACCTTCCGGAAACTCATTTTCAGCAAAAACATTTTCAGCAGACTCACTTTCAGCAGACTCATCATCTTGTTCTTCTCCTTCATCCTGATCAATTTGAGCATTAGAAAACTCATCTGTAATCTTAAG
>LPNX010000839.1:30673-77834 GCA_001517045.1 Pseudotsuga menziesii | reverse complement strand
CAGGAATGGTGGCATATGAGAGATCCATCTGTAAGGTTCCTCCTACCTTCTTTGCCCAGGATCTTGAAAGAAGCATACCAAACTTGGGTGTGATGTCTGCCACAACAACATCCATTATGACACTCTTCATGGGCAGCTGAGTAAGGTTAACAACCATGTCTTTAATTACCGCTAGACACTTGACAGCTTGGGAGTCAAAGGCATATACGTCATGGTAAGGTTTGGTGATACTGAGGCCAAGGGCTTCCATCACAGCTTTGGGCATTAAGTTATGGGATGCTCCGGAGTCTAATAGGCAATTATGGATCATCTGGTCATGGAAAGTTAAGGTAACATAGAAGGGAGGAGAAGCACCAGCTTCATTTTCTATTTTCTCAGCTAGGGTAGAACCAATAAATATTTTTGGGCTTTCTTCTTGCAAATTGACAGTATCTGAAATAGGCTGACCACTGGCAGCAGGCTGACTACTAGCAGAATTCATAACTTTTAAGACTGTTTGTTTATAAGATGGATTCTTTATAAGTTCAGTCAATGGGACAGGAATTTTCAATTTCCCTAATTCAGTTTCTAAATTGAAATTCTGAGCTGACCTGTTTACCTCTTCAATTTCAGCATTTTTCTTGGACTTTTCTGCAAGCTGCTTCTTCTCTGTGACAGGACCAGCAACTTGTTTATGAGGAACATTTGCAGCTGGAACATTTGCAGCAGGTACAACAAATTTCTTCTTGGGAGCTTGGACTACTTGTTTCGGACCATATCTGAGATTAATGGTCTTTTTAATTCCATTCTGATTAGCAGCAGCATTTACAACAGTTTTCTCAAATTCTAAATCATCTTCAACTTCATACAAATCAGCATCATAAAATTCAGAATTCAAAAAATCTTCTTCTGTTACAAAACCTGTGGATAAACCATCTCCAAAGTGATTCATGTCTTGGTCAGTTTCAGTCTCCTCAAAGAGGAGCTGTTCATCAACCTCCTCTTCATCAGCTACATTATTTTGAAAAGGTGGGGGCACTCTCTGCTCTTCATTCTCTCTCCTTTCCTGTTGAATGTCATTATTTCTTCGCTCCCTTGGCATGAATCTAGGAGCAAACTGCCTCCTGAATTGATTTTGATTATTTGGATTCCTTTGAGCCTCTGGAGCGGGCTTGGCAGAATTCTTTTCCAGTTCTAGTTTGTTCATCTTGGCAGTGAGAACCTTCACAAGTTTAGCCATTTCATCTATTTTGGCTTCAGCAGATTGAGGTGCAGCACTTGTTGAAACAGCCTCCTTCTTCCCTTTTCTTTCATATAACTGTTGAGGTGTTTCTTTTTTAAGTTTATTTGAAGCCAGTAAGTTTGACTCCACCTCCAATGCTGCATCTTGCATGTTCAACAAAGAGACAGCTCTTCTTTCTCTGAGTAACAATGAAAATTCATGGTCAAATGCATTTGCATAAGTCAGTTTGGCTGATGTTTCAGTAGGTTTGATCTCTGCTGGAATCGTACTATACATCTTGTTAAATCTTTTTGAGAAATCAGCCACAGTCTCATCTTTCTTTCTTCTGAGTGCACCAAATTCAGTGATATAATAAGTGTGGTCCTTGGTGTCTCCCCACTGCCTCAGGAAAATGTCACGGAGTTCTTCAATGATTGTAATGGAGTTGGCAGGCAACTCCCTAAACCATTTTCACACATCCCCATCTAAGCTCTGCACAAATACTCTCATCCATACATCTTTAATTTCAATGTTCTGATTGTCTGCATAACTCAGGAAGGCCTCCCAATGTTCTTCTGCAGTTGTTTCACCTTGTCCATTGAATCAGGACATATATTTCTGATAATCATGAGTAGGCAAGGCATGTAAAGGCTGGGGTAATGCTAGTGGTGCATACCTAGCAGCTATCATTCTGTCCATCATATCCATGGGTGGATTTTGGGCTGCCATTGTGGACTGAGGTTTAGTTTGAGGTTTTGAAGAGGGAGAAACTTGACTGGTACTTGCTTGAAATGGATTTTTTCCTATTTTCAGCTGAAAGAGTGGGATTTTTCCAGGAGAAGTAGCCTTAGCTTTCGAAAAAGTTTCTGGATTGGTAAAAACTTGAAAAGTATTTTCAGGTATGGTAGGTTTTAACCAAGGTGATTTTTCAGTTGGGTCTAATGAATCACCCAAATGGTGAGGATCACAAGAAGCTGGAAAAGATTGGGACCTTCTGAGCTTCCTTGCTGTTTTTATAATCTTTTCAGGGTCTGTCACACCCCGTAGCAAGGGAGATGTAGGTCTGCTCCTGGTTCCAATACTTCTAGAAGCCAGTGTGTCCAAACTTGGTGAAAATAGCCTTTAAAGATGCTGGTTCGAGTCCACCTCTCAAACCAGGAAAAAATGATAAGTATCCCAGGGAAATTTGCTTCAGCTTCGTCCCCGGCAACGGCGCCAAAGATGTTTGTGTCAGAAATTGTTACTAAGGCTAGGGTAACAAGCCAACACAATCTCAAGAGAAAAACTCAATTCAAACTAGGGTTTAGGGTTTTGTTTATGTGTTTTTGGTTGTAAGCTTCAAGATCATACAGGGAATACATTCAGATTAAAAGCAACACCTAAATCATAGACATAAACTGATAAAGATGCCCAAATATATCACAAAAGTCCAACAAAGATACTATGATGTGGTTCATACATTAAAAGATAAGCATTACCAGAAAAAGACATCAACTAGCAATGAAATTACCATTCAAGAAGCAAAACATGCTCAATAACAAAGCCAACATAGACAAAATGTAGGGGAAAGAGTCATATATCACATTATTTCATCAGTAAATGCATATGAGAGTTACAGTACCAATTCTCTGAACAAGTCTGATAGTACAAGCAGCTAGCAGACCTCCTGATGCTCCCAAAATCCAGAACCCTAACAATGTCTTGCTAACTCATTTAAATAAGAAAGTTCCCCCAAAAATCAGTTAGGTTTCACCTCCTAACTACCTCCATTGAGTCACTAAGTAGGTAAAGTAAAAAGTGATCTTTAAAAAATTACATGATTGCTAAAAATAGCAAATGCTTAACAAAAAGTGTTTATCAAAAATAACCACTAACTAAAAATAGTTTCATATCTTTTTAGCTGCCTCAACAAGAAGTGATATTCCATCTAGGGCTCGAGACCTTTTCTTAGCTCTTTCATCCTTCTTCTCCATATCAATTATCCTTTTCTTCAAGTCTTCATTTTCCTGTTGCAAATGATCAACAGTCTTCTCCAGCTTTGTACAGTACCTGTCAGCAACTCTTTTCTTGCTAAGAACTTCCTTGGAAACTTCTGACAGCTCCAAAAAATGTTTATGCATATCCTGCAACTCCTCTACAAGCCCTTTATTAACTTTGAATAATCCATCATTCGTTTCTTGCAGGTGCTTCATGTATTTCCTGTATCTCTGAATACTTTCCTGTACATTCTCTTCATCAAAATTTGGGATCTCTGATATATTGTCATCCTGCATTAAAAGATATGAAAAATCATCATGAACAATTGATTCTACTAAATATCCTGGTTGCTTGAGAATAGCTTGATCCTCTTCATCCAATTCATGATCTTCAAAAGCATCTGCCTTTGCTTTATCTTCTTCCTGCTGCTTGGTAAGTCTAGCTTTAATTTCAGCAATTATTTCAAATAATTCAGACCTAGGCTGTTCAATTTCTCCTACTAACTGTGATCTTTTTGTCTCTGCAGGTTGGGAAGAGGAGGAAGGCTTGACAGTTTTCTTTCCCTTACCTTTACTGCTCTTTTTAACCATTTTTGTTTTTTCACTAGAGGAAGAACTAATCACCACAGCCTCGTGTCTGGACTCTAGTTTGGGGTTAAGTATTTTTTTCATGTTCCATCTCAGCTTGTAAGTAGGTCTGGTTTGAGGCCTTTTGTATGACCTTTTGTATGAAGCTACCTTCTTCTTTTTCTTTTTCTTAGATTTGGCTGATTTTACCCTTGAGGTAGGAAAGTCTCCACATGCTTATGTACTTGACTCTGTCTCAACAATCTGCTGTTCATCCTCCAATAAATAACCTTCATCTTCAGATAATATGGTAAGATGGCTCCTTTTTTTAGTTTGTAATTCCTCTTCAGGAGTAGCAGCTCTCTCTTTATCAATAGTCCTAGCTTGTTCAGAATGTGCTACTGGTGGTAATTTCAAACAAGGCTGCACTTCTTCACCTGCAAACAATGAGTACTTGTTTCTCATGGAATCTGAAGCCACTTTGAGCTGACTGTCATCCTTTACTTGTTCTGCTACCTGCTCTATCACCTTCTTGGCTTTAACCTCATCTTTACTTGTAGATTTGACTGAGTGACCCAACTTTTTGATCATTACCTTCCCCTTATCAGTCTGGCTTTTAGGCTGCTGATCTTCTTTTTGAGGATGAACATCTGACCAAAACAAAAAGAAATCCCAAGTCCTTCCCTCATGCTGCAACACTGTGGTAATGATCAGTTTGATGAGACCATGGTGAAAAAGTGACTGGGAGGTGTGATCATCATTCTGCTTTATCTTGCTTGACATCTTCTGCAGACTTTTTAAGAAAAAGAAGGGAAATTTCATTTTAGAAACTCCTACTATGTGTTGCAGGAACCTGAAATGATATTTAAAGACAAATGAATATCTGCCTTCACAGGTCACATAACTTTGAAGTATCTTTATGGGCTCAATCCACTCCTTCCTGAAATTTTGAATGAGGATACCCTTGTTCCAGTCAGGAATCACATTAGGCAATAGGTATCTTTGGGGTTCAAACTCAAAAGGCAATTTTTTAAACCAATGCTCCCCCTCATTGCTGATCTCAGTAGCTTCTGCTATAAGCTCCACAGTCAGTTTGAATTTCAAAGCATCCATCATGATCATATCATCTTTGAGTCCCTTAGCAAACTTGCAGGACACCTGAGCATTGAAACCATCTATCTTCTTGAAAAACTTCAACCAACTTGCTTGCTGAAACAGTTCTGCATAGTCAGGAAGCTTCTGGATCCAGGTTAGTTCAGTGGGCTCAGCCCTGTTGACCTTACCACTTTTGCCACTTTTCCCCATATTCTTCTTTCAGAAAACAGAAACAGTCTGGTTTTAGGTTTCCAATAGGTTTTACAGACTGGTTTGCTGTTATTTGAACTCCTTCTCAATCAGTTAAGTACTCCTGGACAGGCCAGCAATGTCAATATTCCCTTGCCTCAACCATACAATTAGGTTTATGAATAGATAAACTGTGAGACAAGATCAATCATAAGTGAAAACTGTCATAAGAACAATATGGCTCTGCTTAATTTTCAAACTGCACCATTAGGCATAATGTCGAACTGTTTCAGAATATCAGCCACTCAAATTCCTTATTTTAAGGTTTAGGAGAAAACAGTCTGATGTGTATTCAAACATTAGCTCCTCCTTAGTACAACTGATTCAAATCACTGAAGACAGCACTTTGCTCAATTTGTAATGCTCAGGCTGTTCAATATAATTGCAGACTGTCAATGGAAGTGGTTGCCCTATCTTCAGTATTTGCTCTTCCTTCTATGCATCAAAACAGCTTCGATCCTCAAACCCTAGATTTCTGACTGCTTCAGACTTTGCAAGAGTAATATCACATCATAGGCTTATCAGACCCATCGGAGACTATCTTGTATGAGAAGAGAGAAAAGCACCAGTGTTTGCAATATATTCACCCTAGCCACAAAATGTCATCAAATCCTGTACATAAAAGCCAACCTGTTCTCCAAGCAATTGATATTGCTCTCCAAATGAGTGATTTCACAAGTCATGTCAAATCCAACAGCTTTCAAACCACTTGAACAAACCAATCCAACACCTTTTGTACAAAAGATTAGCATAACAAATCGATCTATGAATCCTTTGAATGCTGTTTCCTGTAAATTCTGTCTTATACTGGCATTAGGTCATGAGAAGAATCCCTTCAATCAGTTCATTGTAACTAATCTGCATTACTATCAGATTTTTTGAATGTATAGGAAAGCAAATGATAAACACTCCTCGCTCAAACAGTCATTAAAACTTCACATGCTGAATGCTTTTAAGTTCAAGGTCTCTTTGCTGCTCTGTTCCTTCTGATTCTTCATAATGGCTTCTGCTAACTATTTCTGTGGTGAAAAGTTTATTTCATGATATATTCTATCATCTCCAGCGGCCAATTTCTTCAGATAATCATGCAGCAAGAAAAACCCAAATTTTTGAGCTATAAGGGTTTTGTAGCAAGTACCTACCAATCTCTCAACTGTCGTGGCTTAAAGCTCTGTTTTAAGGTAGCAACGGTCTCTCCTCATGTATACAAGTGTTTCCAGATCATCTCCTTAACTGCAAATGAGTGAATCAAGATGCCCTAGTTTCTTTCTGGCGTTAAAACGCTGTCTTCTCTTCACAGGAACACAATCCACTTCTTTAGCACTTTGATCTGCATCACGAACTCTTCTCTCCTATAATAATGCATGTAGAAAGAGGGATTCAACATCTTTAGCTGAGATTTGCTGATCTTGTCCAACTGATTCCACGTTTTGAGCAATGATGAACCTGCTTTGGCTGCGTGACTGATAACTGCCTAAAATCATGTCTAAACTGCGGTCACACGTGTTAAAACACCTTGCAAAATACGATCAGTTACTTCCAGAAAAAAATCATGATGAAAATCTGCATTAAAATCGGAAAAACAAAGGGCCGCGATATTCTTGTAGCGCGCCCTTTGTTAAATTTTCCACCAGCGCTACAAGAATAACTGCTAAGCCAAATTTTCGCAGTTTTGCAACTTTTTGCCAAATTGTCGGAGGTTTAGAGGATTGCTAAGTTTAATAAATAAGTATAAATACTCTTTCAACACATTAATGAATCAACCTTTGAACATAAGACCTTCTTTACCCCTTTTAAAATATAAAAGACCAACAAAAATCAAATAAAATTTAAAAGACTGGGCTCAAAACCTATGCAATCATCCATAGAGTTTCTAAGGAGACCAGAACTAAAACTTAAAACCAAAAAAAAATTAACTGAGATAGATTGAAAAACAAACCAAAACTGGGGAAAATAAACCAAAAATGGAGAAAAAATTACTGACTTAACAGACACCATCTACAAGGTTGTCTCCTCTTTTTATAATTTCTTCTTCAATTCTATGTGATTTGGACTCAATACTTTCATTAACACAAGTACCTTAAATTTCATCTCCAACATCAATTTGGTTGTGTTGTCTTTCAATTGTAAGTGCACATTCACAAGTATTAAAGGTTTAAAATGATTTTAATGTCTACACGGGAATTCTAATAGTCTTTTACAAATGTGCACAAGTATTAGAGGTATAAAATGATTTTAATGTCTACAAGGGAATGTTGATAGTCTTTTACATATTTCTCATTCTTGATTTTTTTAAAGAAATTTATTATCAACAATAATCATTTTGGTGTTATCCTTTTCTTTAAATTTACTGGTCAGTTGTGTGACTTCCACCGCATATCATCTTGAATTCTTTTCCATTTATTTTTTATTCTATAGCATTTATTTTATTGTAAATAGAAGATGAAGTTTATATTTAAAACCTAAATTCTCATAATGAGCCTACTTTAATAATGGGCCTACTTAACAATAGCTAATATAAACAACATAAGTCACAAGTATTTTTTTCTAACCATTGTTGGAAGGCTAGTTTCTTGATGTAAACATTCACTTTAATAAGAAGATTCTTTACCAACATGTCTCGGAACCTCACTTATCACTCACTAAGGCTTGTAAGGCTTATCAATATTCAGGGCTGAGCTCGTTCACTTTAACCAGAAGATTCTTCACCAACATGTCAAGGGACATCAATGATCACTCTCTAAGACTTGTAAGGCTTATCACTCTTCAGGGTTGAGCTCGATAAAAGAGATGAACGATTTGACGTCATAATAGGAGACCTCGCAAATGCTATGGAAGGAGGTCCTTATTATGAATTGTACACAACATATTTCTATGATCTTGTTCTGAAGCCAAAGCTGACCCGCTGACCCATAGAGGAGAGTTGGTTACTCGGGTATAACATCACAATACAGAAACTATTTCTTGACAGTCTTGTTTTGCCATGTCATGCCATATAGTACATAAATTAACAAGATAAAGATTAAGTTGATAATAATAAGGCATGCTTCTTGCAGTAGTGTAGTTATAAGACTTTCACCGATAATTATAATGATGTTGTTTTTTATGAAGTTATATCTTTAATGGGTATAACTTCATCGTAGGTTAGGGTTCTTGCATTTTAAGGATTTGGTAAATATGGGTATAATCATTGGTGATGGTATCCAGGTAAGTTATGCAACTTATACTCGAGTAGAGGTTCATTTTTACTATGGATAATAAAACAATTTAAACTACAAATTTATCAATAAGAAAATGATTGTTTTAGTTGTAAGGAATATTCTATTCCAAAGCCTATGTGGCCATATCCTATGCCTTATATCAATTTTCTTTGGTGTCATGTTCTTCACTCTCGCTGCCAAGACATGGTTGTATTTAACATTTAAATAGGGTTTTGGATATTTCCTTAAACTTTCTCTGTGTTTTTAATGTAGGGTGTATTGACCACTTTAGTGTTTTGGATATTTCCTTAAACTTTCTCACTGTTTTTAATGTAGGTTGTATTGAACACATTAGGGTTTTGGATATTTCTTTAAAATTTCTCTATGCTTTTAATGTATTGCAAGCATGAATTTTTGTTGGGTAGTTTAAACAGGTTGTTCCTTTAAAAAAAATTAAAACATAAAATATATGAAATACACTGATACCACCTTAAATCGATTTTACATAAAACATGTATATACTATAAACATATGAAATACACCAATACCCCTTGAGTCATTATTAACTTGGATTATGCAAATTCACATTTCAAATTGTGGGCTTGGATATAAATCTTATGAATGCAAGACTTCAAATTTTATATAAAACGTCAATATAATCAAATATTTTTGGCATCCTACCTTTCAAATATAAAGACAAATATTTTCATAGCCGAGCTTTCAAATATAAGGGCAGGGAATATGGAGCTTTTCTGCTAAGCCTTTTATGTTTCAATTTTTAAGTTTCAATACCTTTTAGTAATGCTTGTAGCTGCTCTCACCAATTTTGGTGTGAAAAATAAAGTACCGCAAGTCTTCTTTAAACTTGCTGCTGGGGATTTGATGTTATTTTCCTCTTATGTGGATCTCAATCATTTGCTCTCCACGGTCCTAGGGCTTCTCTACCTTTGATCACATGCTCATCTCCTCACAGAACTAGTAAAGAGGGAGACATTCTGCATTTGCGTGGATACTTTCTCCTAACACTTGGGGATTATTATAGCTCACATGATTTGATGTTAAAGGCTTCAGTATATCATTTACTTGGGTGTTCCTCACATGTTTCGAATTCTCAATCACCTTTTCTCTCTTATCAGTTGATTTCAGTTGCTCTACATGGGTCCAATTTTCATCTAGCAGATGTCTGTATTTCTGATTTAGTTGAGCATATTATTATTCTTCCAAAGAGGAATATTCCTCCAGAAATAACCATCTATTTTGGATTCATAGGTTCACATGCACAGTCTCAAGATGTCGTTGCACAGAGAAACCAAGAAACTGCATTTGTTGTTGCATAGTGCTGCAAATTGCAACAAAATTTTCATAAAGTTTTATTTAAAAATTGATTTCCTGATTTAGTGCTTAGTTTAAGCGGGGGCGGGTTTTGCAAGAGGTTTTTCCCCGTTTCCTTGGCTTTATTAAGAAGTTACTTTTGGATTTAACTTATAATGGGTGACCTTTGGTCTTAGTTAATAGGGTCGAGTTATCCAAAGTCATGATTAAATGGGGGTGTTAGAATAAATAATCCTCCCTTTGTCTAATCAGCCTAATTTACCACTTATCCTAATTTTTTGACTCAAACATGTGCTTACATCAGAAACAGGTCATCGTCCTCAGTGATATGGACATCCTCCTTCAATCGGGGAGCCTAACTGAGCCTCCTCCTTAAATCTAAGTGCAAATATGGGTTGATCTGCATGACATAAGAGCCCTGATCAGTTAACTGGAGGTTGTTTCACCTACATTTTAGTTAGAATGAAGTTACATGGGCGCCTCCATCATTATTTGGCCTATTTTTGGTTAATTTCAACTAACTGGAGTGATTAAAGGTTCCTCCACCTACTTTTGGTGACTCATTTCAATGGAGTTCAGTTGAACTCACCTAACTGAAGTAAGATATGCCCCCTCACCTACTGATTGAAATGCAATTGAAATCTACTTAGCTAGACTCAGTCTAAACTTCCTCCCAGTCAATTAGATTCAATTAAGGCTTTTTTAAGTGGTTAACTGATGTGCCAAGTGGTTTATAACTGACAGCTAAGCCACTCTCATGCACTCAATTCGAATTACCTCTCATGGATTTAAATTATCTAGCTATTAATGACATTGTATTACATTGTAACAATTATCTTCACTAATTTTCATTATTCATAGCAAATATACAGCTGCAACTCCTTGTTGCACTGTTTCATGTCATTTCTGAGTAAAATTGATATGTGAACTCTATTGTAAGTTTCTGTTTTGATTCATATATTTTCATGCCTCCAATTTTATACAATGGAGAGTAGACAGGCTTGAACCTTTCCTAATGAGTCTTTGATACCATATTATAATTAATGTTCCATTGATATTTAAGCAATGAGTGCCATTATATTTAATTATTATGTAGTGTAGAAGGAATGAATAATACCAATTGAAAAAAACAAATATCACAAGAAACATACAAGTGTTGCGCAGTATAATTATAGTACAAACTTCATTAATCCCAGGAGTAAACAACAATGTTAGAAATAAGGGAATTGAAATCATGTGGATATGATTCGAATCCACCAACTCAATCCTACTGCGTCACTAACTAGAAGTGTCTCAATCACTATCGGAGTTCACTAGGCTGAATCTAGATGTATAATTCAATCTCTCAATTAGTTATAATCAATCAAACCAGTCTAACTACAACAATAGGTGAGAAGTAGGTGAGAATAAGTGCCTTCCCACATGCAGATATGCATAATTGGCGCTAACCAAATTGGAGTATATCTAACTGAATGTAACTAAAGCATAACTAAGCTTGACTAGTTACCAACTGTCAACAACTGAAGGATTTTGGTGCCAGCACTCCTAGTGGCTCCTAAATTGTAGGGAATGGTCTAGGAGGCATAGTAACTGATGCATGAAGGTGCAGTCAGTTTCATATGACCTCTATATGTGTTCCCCACACTAAACTGACTACTACATGTGGCCCAATTAGGTAAAGTAGACCCTATGGTACTAGTGGACCCAATAATAACTAAATGACTCCTAAGTTAGGGAAAATATAATCTAATAGACCATTTTTGACAAGGGAGGATTATAATCCTAACATTGAGTCGTAAAATGCTTGGGGGAAAATACTCTTGCTAGATTGTTATCCTTTAGGAATTTGAGTTAGAATTTTCAAAATTGAGTTCTAATAAGTACCTCGTATTTATAGAGCTTATGTGTGACCGTCCTCGTATTATTGAGGATACACATCCCTTTGATTCGTTTCCAGATAAATAATTGTTCCTCATTAGTAGGTTTGAATCATGGTATGGATACTTGATTCTCTTTTTCTATACCCAAAGCTTCCATCCTGCCACAACCCAAGATGAGCATTGTTGTATTCATCATCACACCAAGTACTATATTATCGTTAATGATACATTGTACCATTGAGGCATTAATGTAATCTTGCGGTGTTGCTTAACCATCGGAGAGCCTGAAGTGGGTTCAAAGGATTATTACTCTGGATCTTGTGGTGTTCATCTTTCTTGAATGGCTATTGCCCAAAAAAATTTATGCGACAGATACTTTTGTCTCTTGATATTCAAAGATTGTATGGAAGCCATCAAAAAATTCCCTCCTTGTCAGCTTTTCACATCCAAAAATAGCACCCACCCTGCTCCTTTTCATTTCATCATAACTGTCGGTCCATTCACAAAATGGGGCATTGATTTCATGCACTATAATGCTACCTCACTCAAGGGGAACAGTTTCATTATTGTATCTATGGATTACTTGACAAAGTGGGATCAGAATATACCTACTTACCATGAAGATGGAAAAAAGGTTTCCCTATTTCTTTTCAATCACATCATCGCTAGATTCACAGTCCCTCAAGTTATTGTGACCGACCGTGGTTCACATTTTCAAAATAAAATTATGTTGGAAATAAGTTCCAAACTCATCACATCATAAATTAATGAGGAATCACCCAGAACATAAAACAAATTCTAGAACATCATCATCTGCAACTGAATGTAGGAACTCATCATATCAAAAATTAGTGCAGAATCACAACGTATGCAAATGAATGCCATATCACAATGTATGCAAATGAATGCATGACCATAACGTCTGCAAATGAGTTCCATACCGCAAAAAGTATATATAGGAACTTGATTATGCACTTCCATCACATATATACTGGGATTCCATCTCATCATCAATAAAAATATTATCAGCACTCCCTCTTTCCAGGAAGGTCCTTTCATACTTCACCAAGCTTGTCTCTAAAATATTCAAACTTCAAATGAGACAAAGGATTAGTTATCACATATGCAACATGTTCCTATGTAGGATCATACTAGAGCTTTATTTCTCTTCTCTACAGCATATCCTATATGTAATCATACTTTATCTCTATGTTCATTGACTTATCATGGAACCCCAGGTTCTCTATTAACTTGATACAACTCTGGTTGTCACAATAAATATCAGTTGCATCCATTTCAATGTTAAAAAATGCTATTAATAATTTGTGAATCCATACTGCTTCACTATAGGATCAACATGCTACAATGTATTCAACCTCTGTTGTATTGAGCAAAACATTGGTCTTCTTTCTACTAAGGCACAAGATCACACCTGATCCTGAATTGAAACCACATCCCTAAGTGATATTTCTATATTCAACACTTCCTTCCCAAATATGAATCCATGTATCCATCTAATTTAAATTCATGATCAACTACATACGTGATTCCACAATCCAATGTACCCTTTAGGTACCTCATCACATGTTTTGCTGCAACTAGGTGAACATGTATGGGTTCCACCATATACTGACTTATGTTGTTTATGAAAAAACATATACCCCATCTTATATTTTCCAAATACATTAGCGAACCAATAATCTACCCATATAGTGTGACATATATTCTTTCTTAAGAGTCACCATTCATGAGCTTCATTTTTGTCACCATTAGAATGTTCATTTCCTTACAATCCAAAATCCCAAATCTTGATAGGATATCAATTGCATATTTAACTTGGTTTAGGAAAATTTGATATTGGAACTACCATACTTCAAGACCTAGGAAGTAGTGCATCATTCCAAGGTATTTCATTTCATGTTTTTTCGCAAGATTCTTCTTACATTCATTGGTGATATTCTCCTTTCTTGTCAAAAATACATCATCTACATACAATAGTAATTTCATGATACTACCATATTCAACCTTATAGTAAAGGTTAAAATCTAATTTACTTTTGAAAAATCCTAATCTCATCAAGAAGTCACCAATTCTTATGTACCATGCTCTCTGTGATTTATTTAATCCATATAATGCTTTATTTATTTGGCACGTGTGTATTTTCTTGTCACGTGTCTCAAAACATGGAGGTTGTTCAATATGCACTTCCTCTTCTATGACACCATTTAGAAAGGTTGTATTTACATCCAATTTATGTAATTTCTATCTCATCTTGGAAGCCAAAGTAAGAATGGTTCTGATTGAGGTATATATATCTACTGGTGCAAAAGTATCTTCATAATCAATCCCTTCCTTTTGAGAGAATCCTCATGCGACAAATCTTTCTTTAAAATTTTCAATACTACCATCAACTGAATGCTTTGTCTTAAAAATTCATTTTGAAGAGACCATTCATTTATCCTTCGGTCTTGGTACCAGTTCCCAAACATCATTCTTTAAGATAGATTGATATTCTTCAATCATGGCATCCATCCATTCCTTCTTCTTTGAGGATTCTTCAAAACATGTAGGTTCTTTGTCAACAAGGTTACATATTAATCCTATGTAGTTGGAGTGGAGTCTTGGTCTCTTGCTTGCTTGTGGTGCACCATATCTTTATGCTTCTTGAATTATATCACAAGCCCAAGACATTCTTTTCCTTGTTGAGATCATCTCATGAGGTGTCTCTATAGGTTCTTGGGGTTTTGTCATGTCATGATATTCTGGTATAGGTTGTTCTTTATCACCTCTAACCGGTGGTTTGTTGATTTCCATGATACTGTTAGTTTCTTTTTCTTATTCATCTAAATGGGTATTTTTGGATTTGCTAAAAGCTGCATCTTCATCAAATGTGACATCTCTACTGAGCTCAATTTTACGAAAACCTAGAATATAGATTATGTATGCTTTCGATTGATCATTATATTGGATAAATATTCCGTTCTTTTCTGATGGGTACAAATTTGATATTTCTCTTTGGGAACATGTAGATAAACAATAAAATCAAATATATTCAGTTGGATAACTTCAGGATTTTCTCCAGTAAACATCTCTTCTAGAGTTTTGTTTCCAACGCACTATGGGATAATTTGTTCTGAACATACACTATGGACTTTGTTGCTTCAACTCATAAATACATGGCTAGATATTGATCATGTATCATAGATTTTATTTCTTCCATGATAGATCTATTTTTCCTTTATGCTACTCCATTTTGTTGAGGATTATATAGTGTAGTAAGCTCCCTCTTAATCCCTGCTTCTTTGCAGAATTCCTTGAATTTATTTGAAGTGAATTATCCTCAATTATCTGATCTTAATATCTTAATATTCTTTACAGAGCGATTCTCCACAAGAGCTTTGAACTCTTATAATTTTTAAAATACTTCATATTTCCTTTTCAATAAATATATCCATGTATTACATGAGTAGTCATCAATAAAAGAGACATAATAGACATACCTGCTTAAGGAAGTAGTTGAAATTTGTCCACACACATCTGAGTGGACAATCTCTATGATCCCTTTTTCTTTACTATTACTGCTTGGCAATGGATCCTTGGTATTTTTCCCTTGATCAGAACATCCTTTGCATACCCCTTCATGGTTGATCTAGATTTCTAGTAGATCTATTACTACCTTGCTCACAATTGGCAATGCTTTGTATTTTACATGAGCAAGTATTCTATTCCATATTGAACATGGATTTATGGCACTAGATGTGAAAGCTAAATATGTATGCCCTTTTAGTTTGTAGAGTCCTGCCTCTTTAGTACCTATTACAACTGCATCATCTATAGTTCTTCCTTTTGACCACATAAGAAATTCACCATTTACAAAGGAAAATTGAAGCCTTTCTTGTCTATAAATGATATAGAAAGAATGTTCTTCTTTATACCTAGAACATATAAGACTTCTTTCATTTTTATGTACTTACTAGATTTCAGCTTGTAGGAAGCTTCTCCCATTCCTTTGATAGGATATTGATAGTTATCTCCAAGAGGTACATTGTGTGGATAGTATTTCTGAGTGAGGCATGAGACAGAATCTCTATGACCTGTGATATGTTTGGAAGCACCATGATCTATGATCTAAGTATCACTTCCATGATAGATTGATCCTGTGAGGCCTGATATCAAGACATATTCTTCATTAGAGTCTTCATTCTCTTCACTTCTCTCTTCAAATTATTCATTCCCTTCGGCTGCAATGGCGTGGAACTTTCCGTTATTCTTCTTGAACTTGTTTTTGATAAGTGGAAAATATTTGGATATATGTCCTAACTTATGACACATGTAGCATTCATAAGATGAGTAATACTTCTTAAACTTCTTGCTTCTTTTGTATTCTTGTGATCTACTTGTAGGATATCCTCGATCCTTCCTTTTATTTCTTCCATTCTTTGTATGAATAGATAGAGTTTGATATTCATATTCATTTAAATTCTATTATCTATTTTCTAACCTTCCTTATTCTTGTACACATTCCTCCCATAGCACGCGGAATTTTGTTAGATTTATTCTAGCACATTCCTCTAATGAAGTACTCCCATTCTCTAGGAAGACCATTTAGCATGGTCATCAAAACTTCATCTTCTTCTACCATTTCACCAATGGCTTCAAATTTTTCTTTGATTTGAGATAGTTTTAAGAAGTATGAATGCATGGTTTCTTCCTTTTTTGTCTTCACACCCTTGAGTTGGTTTCTCAAGGTCATTCACCTATTGATGTTCTTCCCTCCAAACAGACTCGTTAGTGCATCAAACATTTCCTTTGGAAAATTCTTTGAAGACACTTGGGGTATCAAATGATCCTTGATGGAGTTATCTATGATCCTCTTAGCTTTTATCATATCCTTATTTTGCTTGTATTTTTCCTCCTCTCCCTCTCGTTCCTTGACTTCTTCTTTGATGTATCCTTCTAGGTCATGTTCTTCAAGAATGAGCATAAATCTAAACTTCCCTCAAGTTTTTCATATATCTTGGTCTGTTTGTCATCTTTAATGAAAGAGAAACTCAAATGGAAATATAGAAGATAGTACTTACCAGTTTCAAGATGACCTAGGGTTTGACTAGAAAACCCTAATTTTCCATTTGAGATCACTTGTAGATTCGAGAGGAGGAAAATATGCTCCTCCCCAAGGAGAGCTATATTGTATCTTTCTTTTCTGGAACCTATGGATGGAACATTGAAAATTTTGATGCACTAGTTTCTCTTGGTAGCAGTGGTAGGTAAAAAAGTGAAAATCCTTAGAATTGAAAAATGATTTGACACAAAGATGTGCCTTCCTAGGGCGAGTTGAATTGAACTTATTTTCTAGCTGATCTGTGAAGAGAGGTATCCAGAGTAGTGAACCCTAGCTTGTTGGACTTCAGGATGAGTTGCTACACAATGTATCCTTTTAGGTTGGCTTTGATACCATATTAATTTTTCTTCTCAAATATGTTATTTAGACAAAAAGGATCACTGAAAGAAAAACAAGCACAATAGAGAAGAAGGAACAAAAATATTTATCTTGGGAAACCCTCGTGGGGAACAAAAACCAACAAAACTTCATCAATATATACTTTTAACCAAATATAGTCAAATACCCAAATAATTAAGACTATATAGGTTCCTTCACCTCAGATGGACTATTTCTCCTCTATATAGCAAACTTACTTGAGTTTTGTGTGTTCCCAACTAAGGAAGGTGCCTCCCCTCTTTATACTAATCAGTGGAGAGGAATAATAACCCAACAGGGCCAAATTCTCCTCCCAATCAAGGTAGAATTCCCTTGGGATACTCAAAAATACATTTTAATAACACATTTTTGGGTACTACTGACCTGAGTTACAATAAATATTTTTACCTCAATACTTTACATGACCAAATACATTAATGGCATCCATAATCAAAGAAGCAACATCTCTGAAAGGAGTAATAAAAATAATAATACAAATTGGAATATTTTCCATGATTACATTTCTTTAACATGATTCCCCCTAGCAATTGTTATATGGTCAAGGTCCTCATGGTATAATTCCACCACATGTAACTTATGTGTTATGTCTAAAAGTATCAGTAATTTGATGTGATATAGAAAAATGTTTGAATTATCTATTTAGGTGATGTGAACTTGACTAAATCATAACAAGAAAATGATTTGGAATATATTTTGTAGCCCAAACATTATGCTCATTAGGTAAAGTTAGAAATGAGAAATGTTTCAATTGTCAAGATTATTAGTAATCCTCCGTTTGTCTCGTCCATTTCTAGTCTATTAGATTATTTTTCCTAACTTAGGGGAACTTCATTACTACACTATAGTGTGGGGAACATGCATAGAGGTTATCTTCCACTCACCACATGTGCATGCATGAGATGATGTGACTTTGAGACCAATCCCTACATTTTAGGAGCCATTATGAGTGCCACCAGCACCATCGATTAGTTGGTTGTGGTAGGTAGGTATTTATGCTAATTCAATATCAAGTTACATTCATTTAGATATCTTTCAGTTCGGTTAGCGCCAGTTTTGTCTGGATGCATGAGGGTAGGCACCTCTTCTCACCTACCTCACCAGTTTAACTGGTTTAACTAGTTTTAACTGATTATTAACTAAATTAGACATGTGGAATTAGACTAGTTTCTCCCATGGAGTGATTTAGACACTCTTAGTTAACCATTCAGTCAGGTTTAGCTAGTAGACTGAATCATATCCACATGATTGGAATTCTATTTATTGTAACACCATTTTATTATTGAATATAGAAAATGGAAGGTTTCTAATATTGTTTCTTAATTAATTATTCTCAATATTTTCTTGTGTAATCTATGTGAAGACTGTTTTTGGCCCAAGATCTTCCTGCCAAAATCTAATATGGTATCAGAGCCTGGTCACGCTAAACAAAAATTGGTTTTCTAGTTTTTTGTAGGTATTCAATTCTCTCAGCATAATCACATCAACATAGAATGGATATATCTAAGATAGTAACCTTGAATTCATTCAATTATTATGAATGGAAAGCCAAGATTGAGACACTATTTCATCTCTACATAATTACTATGGCCTTAGAAATCAAGCCTAATGCTCTTGCTGAAAAAGAAATGTGGCATAACAGGAAGGATGAAGCTTATGGCTTTCTTTCTCTCTCTCTCTCTCTCTCTCCAGAACTTCTTTTCCATCTTGATGGCTTGACAGGCCCTAATGAAGTGTGTATCAAACTTGACTCCCTCTTCGAAAAGAAAGATGATCTTAGAGGGCATCAATTGGAGAATGATTTGAGCTCATTGATACCAAGTGAATTCAAAACCATTGAGGAATTCATCACCAAGTTTAAGTCACTAGTATTTTTTCTCAAGCAGTCTGGGATTACAAAGTAATGCAATTAGTTAATCCTCTTAATTTTATTAAACATGGGTCCAGAATACTCATTTTTTGTGTAAACATTCGATGGTACTAAGCTTGCAGTTCGAAATTGGAGGATGTCATCCTTAGATGCATTCATAGATACTCTCACACAAGAGAAGATCAAGCTGATTCAAATGGGGAATCTAAAAAATAAAAGTATCGCGTGATTTCTACTCTTGGAATAAATAATATCAAATCCAAAGGAAAGCTAAAAGTGAGGATAAAAATCCAAATTCAGATTTCGAAGATGAAGATTCTCAGTCTATGTATGAAGGCTCGAATTTTAGGAAGAAGGGTAACAAGAAAGGAACATCAAAGTGTACTTATTGAAACAATTCTTATCACTATGAAAATTATTTATTGAAAAGGAAAATGGACATCATGACCCAGTTTCTCGAAATAAAAAACATTGATGTGCCAGATTTTGCAAGAAGAGAAAAATATTTTGATCCCCAGGGGCACTGTAACACTGTGCAATTCGAAGGTAATGATGATCATGCTTTGGTTTCTAAAATAAAGTATGTTTCTCATATATCTGATTTTTATACACATTCTGATATGTCATAATCATAAATATATTTTCCTCCTCTTGAAAATATACCTCTTAGTTTTCTAGAGCTATCTCCCTTCAATACTAGTTTTTTACCACTAGTTTCTGACTTGTCTTCATCTGAATCCTTAAAATCCATTCATATTATTATTTATATAATTTAGAATATTATTTTCAGCCTGGAATTCATGTTGACACCTCTTTTCCATCCATTTTATACTTGTAATACCGTACAACTCCCAAACTCCTCAGTTGGTAAACTAGTCAACTTCACAATTTCCTATACTGTATCACTAGTGAAAGTTATTATCATGTCTTTTTTTTGTATAATTGGTTGGTTTTAATTATCATTGGCTATAAGTGGGATGATGTTACAAAAATTTTGGTATTCAATATAAATTTTATTAGTTCGAATTTTATATCCTTGTGCTCACTAGATTTTCCCAATTGTCAATGTGGACTAGTTGAACCTAGTATTCCTACCATAACTCAATTGGATTTTGGAGCCACTATACCTTGGTTTATTGCTGCTCCATATGACTTAATTTATGATATATCAGATCCTAATAACCTATATTACAGAATTATAAAGGTTTCACATCAGTTTGGAAATAAGGTTCATGATCGGGTTCACCATCATGTAGCTACACTAGAAATATTGTCTGCCAATTTCATTGATGTTATTTGGTTAAGATATGATTGCATATATCTCTTTTCTATATCTGATTTTATGTTCAGATATGATATTTTATGTTGTGAAATAAAAGAGCACTCATATGATTTTCCTTCATCACTGGAGATGAGCTACAAGGGGATTCTCCTCATGCATTTTGACTACACAACATTGAAAATATGATATATGATCAAGGCATCTACAAAAAATATACAAAGTTTTTCATCAAGAAGCAGTACATCCAGCTTATTCAAGTGAAGAAAAAATACAGAGTAAATATATTCATTTAAATTATATTCCATGTCCATTTTTTAGAAGGATTTCCCCCATGTGGTTTCTCCTTTTCCCTCAATTTTCATGGACAAATAAAATTTTTACTTTTAGATTATAATGGGTGACCTTTGGTCTTAGTTACCAGGTCTCAAGTCGTCCAAAGTTAGGATTAAAGGCGAGTGTTAGGATTATTATTAATCCTCCCTTTGTCTCCTTGTCCATTTATAGTCTATTAGATTATGTTTTCTAACTTAGGGGAACTTCATTACTACACTAGAGTGTGGTGAACACATAGAGAGGTTATCAGCCACATACTGCATGTGCATGAATGAGCTGATGTGCCTCTGAGACCAATCCCTACATTTTAGGAGCCACTATGAGTACCACTAGAAACCTCCATCTGTTAGTTGTGGTAGGTAGGTAGTTATGCTAAGTCAATATCCAGTTACATTCAATTAGATGTATTTTAGTTCAGTTAGTTCCATTTTTGCATGGATGCATGAGGGTAGGTGCCTTTTCTCACCTACCTCATCATTTTAACCAATTTAACTAGTTTTAATTGATTATTAACTAAATTAGACATGTGGATTTAGACTAGTTTCTCCCATGCAATGATTTAGACACTCTTAGTTAACCATCCAGTCAGGTTTAGTTGGTAGATTTGAATCCTATCCACATGATTCGAATTCTATTTATTGTAACACCATTGTATTACTAGATATTGAAAATGGAAGGTTTCTAATATTGTTCTTCATTAATTCTTCTCAGTATTTTATTTTGTATCCTATGTGAATACTGTTTTTATCCCAAGATCTTCCTGCTAGAGTCTAATATCAATAACAAATAGAGGAGGCTCATTGACTTCAATTTGGAAGACCTAGTTTTTACTTCTTTGATTCAGTTTTCTTTTTGGATGCATGTCAGTTGAAATTTTTGTTAGATACTAATAATATACCACTAAAAATTTAACAAGAACTTGAAAGAAGTGGAAGGAGAAGGGTTGGGTCACCCCATTAGAGGAAGGGACTTGAGGGGAATAAAAAATTCAAGGAATTCCAAGGGGGTTTAGATGGGCTATTAAGCTAGGCTGATGAGTAAGTTCATTCTATGTAGGTGTTTAGGTGTGAGATATTAGAAGAACCTAATCCCAACTATTTTGTCAACATGTTGCGATTCCAAATAAATACCTATATGAACTTACATATAACTCTATCCATGCCTTGTGGCCAACAAGACAAATTTATGGAGGACAATACTGCACAAAAAAATTAAAACCACAAAGAGAACACTTGAATCATAATTTTTCACACTAAGAGAGGTGACATTTTTTTACTGTACAATATGGAGATGTGCAATGTCTCTACCTAATGTCCAGGGTACATGTCATGTATTTTACTTTTGTTTCTATTTGGTAACAAAGGAATTTGAAAATGGTGAAAAAAATTGAGCCTATTTTATTGTGACATTTCTCTCCAAGATTATTTGGATAATTTTTTGACAAGACTACATCTATTGATTGTAGCAAGTACAAGGTCTATAGAAATATTTAGTCGCATTGAATTAAGTGTTTGTTATTAGATGTAAATTATGGTATGAACCTTGGATTATATTTGCAAGTAGTAGATAATATTCTTAACTTCACACAATCAATGACACAATTAGGTAATGCAACTGCAAGTGATTTAGTGAGGAAAAATATTATATCCTATGTGTTTTTGGCACTTGAGAAAGAGACAAAATTAAGAGAAATAATATATTTTGAATTAAGAAAAGAAGGTTGATTGGATATTTCTAATGATTTGGTTCATTGAGGCAGAGGCATTGAGAGATCAAAATTGCTTGCCAACTAGAAAGGTGACCTGGC
Source organism: Pseudotsuga menziesii (assembly GCA_001517045.1). Lineage (NCBI taxonomy): Eukaryota > Viridiplantae > Streptophyta > Pinopsida > Pinales > Pinaceae > Pseudotsuga > Pseudotsuga menziesii. The sequence continues at coordinate 55,545 of LPNX010000839.1, read as the reverse complement.
TATAGAAATGTAATGTACCCCTGGTACCTTGAAGTCAATATGAGAGTAAGAGAAGGGTAACGATTGTTTTTCTTTTATTGTTCACTGTTACTACAACATGAGCTAATACAAGTTAATGGTAGATGTTACATGGTGACCAGTGAATCATGTCCATTCAAAACACGATAATGTCATAACTAAGCTAATTGTAACACAATCATTGACAATTCTGCGCCTGTCCCTAAGAATGTAGAACAAGATTATTAGGCCTTCAAGTAATCATCTGATTCTTTTCTATCTCCCTTAATATTCACATGATTAATATAGTCCCTTTTTACCGAAAGCATACTCTCACGAAAACATTCAACTATAGAGCTATTAGAAGCTACAAGTGTTTTTATCAACATAGTAAATTTAAATCAATACCATGCATTTAAAACAATACCATGTGCAGACATTTAAGAGTAACATTTTGACTATCTTCATTAACAAGGATTTACGAAACAGCATCACATGTACACTAAACAAAAGAGGAAGTAAAACAATCAAAACCACGAAAGGAGACGGACACAAATGTACGTGGTTCACCCCCTCTTGGGGCTACGTCCACCAACCGTTCAGTTTCTATTAAGCCATTCATCCAGAGTTACAAAACAGCAGTGGTAACACTGCATTCTTTCCACACTATCTCGTATCGAGATCAAACCAGAATTGGTTGAAATACTCTTATTACAAGTAACAGGATGTGATATTCATCAACAAATGATTATCACCTGCAAACAACCTTTCTCCAAGGTAACATCGAAAGCATATTTAATATGAAGAGACAATAAAATAATTTCCCTAAAGAAATAAAGTCACTAAACTGAGGGGATAATAATTCCCCGGCACCACTTTCCTCACGGACAAGTGTAGAATATCAATACTTTTAATGCACCAGTACCCTACAGAACCAAAGAATACACGCAAGCATAAAAAACATAGTTGTAGGAACATGAAAATGACCAGTAGCTAACATTGATCTTACCGCCCCAGGCTAGGCAGATTAGGCACCCGTTTCTTTTTGGGCAGAAAACAACGCAGACAGTTTCGAAAAATGTTTCAACAGATCCAAGCATATAAGCAGGCATGGGACAGACTCGCCACAGTAAGGCACGCCCACGCTGTCATCTAGAAGAAGATAGATAAGGAAAAATGCCCTCGGAAACCATTTTCTGTCCACTATGCAACAAGGTTAAAATCTAAAAGAAGCCGCGAGTCTACAAAACCCAGGCACTTGCAAGGCTTATCGGGTCACATCCAGTTAAAAATGCAGATACCCTATCCACAGCCCCTTACATGATAACCCTTTAAAAAAGATAACCCTATGAATATTCTTCCCATTCTGAAACTGCTCCTCGTTCGACGACGGAAGACATAGAGGGGTATAAAATCAAACATCAACCTGCAACCTCGTACAATCACGTGGGTAAACGTATAAACAAACAGGTCGAAACCACCGATCAAGGGGAATCAAAATAATAAGGTATTTTAACCACGCAGGAAGCAACGATAATCATGGAGGAAAAATCCTTTCAATGCTACAGGAAAGGGATATGCACTCTGGTATGGAAATTTCAGCCCCTCCGAGAAGGCCTCCATTTCTGATTTCTTTTCTTCCACTGGGAAAAACGTTTGAGCCCTGCAACAATTTGTAAGAAGCTGGTGGGAAACCATGCATCTGTAAAAAGATTTAGCCAGAACAAGGTGTGTCCCCGGTCATTAATATTGGAGGGCAATCATCGTAAGCAATGTGCTCCCGTGGACAGAAGCTCAAGAGAAGCAACAGCTCATTGCTGGTAAAAGAAGCCGTGGAAACAATTTATTTGCCACAAATGCAAAGGCAATTTACATTGTTCTTACAACATATGATGTAATCATGGAGAATTTCTGCATGGATTCCTGCGGTTTCCATGATTCTATTACAGAGACGAAGAGGTGGTTGTTTGCGTGGGGGGGGTAACTCCGGCGTTCAGTGTTCGGGTGAGCATGGATCTCAGAAAAACTGGATTCTTCTGCGATCTATCTGAATGAGACTCTAAGTGCAGACATGGAGTTATTCTAACCTTACTCCATCAAATACACAGCCCAGCATAATCCTAGATCGCTATAGAAGGAAAGGAAAATGCTGTCTAAGGGAAAACATCAAGTTTAAGATTTCCAGCAGAGCACGATCATGGAGGATGCAGGTCAAAATCACACTCGGATCATAGAGGATGCAGATCTAACTTATGCAACCATGTATAATCCCACAGATCCTAACGAGTCACCATCTAAATGCATATGTTTTGGATTTATTCACAGTAATTGACATCGCATACCTTAGGAATGAAGCAATGTGCCAAATCACATACCATTTTGAGCTGAGATGTATAAATCTGATCGATGAGCTTAGATCGCCAATGCACTAATGCAGGTCACCATAGTATCCAGCATACGCGTTGTATGGTTTCCTCATTCAAACGCTGGTGTTTTGTACCTTGTGAGAGATCATTGTTTATCTCAACGCACAGCTCTTTCCTCCCCAATAGACCATGCAGAGAACTTTCCCTACATCTCAACACTTGATGCCCCATGTCCGGCGCGCCCTCATTCAAACAAGAAATAAACAAGCCGGTTCACGGCCACTACAGGCTTCCAGGCCTTGATGCGCGCCTTTCCCCTAACGCAGTGCTTTCAAGCATTTGTAAGAAAAGGTTTTCACTCCTGTCTTCATCCTCAATCCCAGTCAAATTCCCCCCCGGAAAGGCGACACTGACTGTCCTTTTAAGGTTTGCGCTCGCCCCCGGCATAATTAACGTTTCTCCTGGGTCAAAACAATCATGGGAGAAATTAACGCCTCAAGCTATTGGGATGTAAATTAATTTAATGGTTTCCACCATGGGCGTGAAATGAGTCAGGGAATCTTTCGCTCCCAAATCAATGTTCTTTAATCAAAAGTAACGCCTCCTAAATCTCAGCTTATCAAAAGTTAGGACCAGCAGAGGGAGGAAATAACGCCTCCTTGAAAAGTCAAGAATAGGGTCCAAGATGGACATAACACTCCAAGTTAATGTCATCTTCCAATGTTTCTTGCATATAAAAAATATGAATACATATCTTCTTTAATGTAAAAGGTTCCAACTATATGAATATATGTGTTCGGTTCTTCTGTTTATAAGGGTTTCAACCATTGCGTATGAAATTATTTTCATACATAACCTCCTAAAGTACCCGTGTGCATATATTTATTTCCCAATCCATATGTCTTTCGTCACTATTGTCAGTCTTTATGACAATATTGATTTCCTCCCCTCTTTACAAAAGGACTTTGATTTTTTGTTTGATTTATTAATTAATATATATAGTTTTTTTCAATCCATGTCTCTTATAACGAAATCTATCGTTATTTTCTAGGAAATGATATTCCCCGTACCTTTTCCTTTTCGCTGAGGGAATCGTCATTTTCCCACAACCTTATCATTATTAATACATTATTTTATTTTATCATATGTATATATATATTTTGAAGCGTTTGATGCTCCTTTCGATGGAACATTCCATCGCTTATCTTCACTCTCTTAAATCTAAGAATGAGTGCAGCTCCCTCAATCGAGGTTTAAACAAAGTTAGGGTTAGGTACCAAATCATGGTGTCCCAGTCGGGTAGGCAAGAACAAAGCCCCAGAAGGTAAGGTAGTCCATTTAGGCTTACCTTGACCTAAAATGTTATTTGAGATCTTTCGTCGTGGATTTCAGTCGCCCATCGTTGAGCCGCGTCCAGTACCTTAAGTCTCCTAAAGAACTTGGGGTAGTATCGAATACAAAGTCTTACTGGTGGGGCCTTGGCCTTGGGATCCTCACCAGAAGACAATTACAATAAAATGAAGAAAAGGTTTGCAACACATTCACAGGTCTAGGAGGGATCTTACAAGAAAACCTCTAGTGATTTCTAGTAGGTTTAATGAGATAATCTCTCGAGGGAATGAAAAACTATGTACTTCAACAAACTGATTAAAAGGATGCATTTCGACCTAATAGTATTTTAAAACAATTATATTTGTATTGTACTTTCTCTTTTATCGGTGTCGATGTTTAATAGTTTCCATGTTAAGATGGATCTACTTAGGTATAATTTAAGTTATGACTAAGAAACTTGACCTGCCTACTTACTTGGTTGTAAAGGCCTTAAAACATTATTCTTACATACATGTATTGTTGGGATAACCAACCCATTATTCAATAATAGTGACTGAGAATAGATACATTTCACTTGATAAATGGCATGCAAAATTCATTGAAATTAAGTTCCTTCCAATCAAAGGTGGCATTAATCGAGGATAGAAAGGAAAAATATCATATTTTCTAAAATTATCTTCCATGAATGACAACTCTAGCATCTATATTTGTGCAGAAAATAAAAATAAAAATATACAGCTTGGATTTGAACTTGTCTTATATCAAGAAAGATATTAAACAAAAAAATTGTTTAATTCCTCTTTATTTTCAATTATATAATATTGGACTAACATCCAACTTAATGCACTCTTTCATTTAATTTTAATAATATTGAAACATTGCTTCATGTAATCAACAAAGTGAAATTTCTTTTGCAATCCTTGGCAATCTTTTGAGGCATATTTCATAATTATATAAGTGAACATGATTAACAAAGTATTCAATTACGTCAAGAAAAGTATTAGAGAAAATAATTCCCTCTGAATTTGTGAGTGGAATAGTTATACATGGCTCTTCTTAACCATTTTTTAAGGCATCTCTTAGTCCTAAGTTGTTCTGTATTATTTCTCTGTCTATACCACCATTGCATTTACGCATCATTGCAACAAAATCATTGTAATAAATACTCCCATTCTGTAAAAGATCAAACAATATTATATAAAAGCATACCTAAATAACCAACAAAAATGGCTATCAATTAACTAGAAAAAGAACAGAAGTAACTAGAACAATATATTTATTCATGTAAAAAATACCATAATCTAGAGTCTAGAATGAGACACACACACACACACACACACACACACAGACACACATTGATGATGATGGAACACTAGTATATGAAGGAAGCTTAATTTTTCATCGACATAACATGTATTTTATTATATGATTCTAAGAAGGTAATGGAACCATGAGATATTTATTTCCAACTGAACTAAACATCTCCTATGGTCGTAGAAGGAATGAAAACATGTCATGTTTTGATTAGAAGTTTGTATTCTAGACCAATACCCTTTTTAACATAAATAAATATATGTTACACCTTGCATAAGCAGCAGTTTAAAAAACACTAAGGTCAATTTCCATGACTATAAAGAACAATATCCATCAACACCCCCAAGTTTCAAATGCACCTAGATTAATTATTCACAAGTTACCCAAAATTTTTGATAGAATGAAGTAGGTTTGATTAAGGTATGAGTGAAGTAGATTTTCAATTTTTTTAATTTTTTCGATGTGTGTTATTTCCAAACTACAAAGATACATGATATAAAGAAAATGATGTTGTTTCACATTGGATTTTTTTAGTTTCGTGCTCCTTTTCAACATCAAAAACATTACCATTATAGAAGCTTCCTTTCAAGTGTAAGTCCCCAGGTTGATGTGATAGAATCCTCCCTTTTTCTAGTACTAACAACAATAATAATTTTTTTGTCATGCCTTTTTAGCTCCTTTTCCATGTGGCTATTGTCTATGTGATATATATAATGCTATCTTACTACAGTGGCACAATACTATGCTAGGATTCCATTCAACATTAATACTTCCATAATAATTGTATATTGTGTGTATTGGGTGTGTATATAATGAATAACGGAAAATGCATAGCCATTGTAAAACAGAGGTGGTTTCTAAGTTACTACCCATCCCAAAGCTTTTTTCCATTTCGAATTTGGTTTTGGGGTACACAAGTCTCTAATTTGTGTGATATAGAATCCTTCCTCACCCCAGTACTAACATGGTTGCCATTTTCAGTGTCATACATAACGAGAAATATTTGGCTTATGGATGTTATCTATGCGGTGCTTACAATAAGTTATCTTTCTGAAGTGGCATATTGTTATGTTGGTATTTCATTCCAATTAATCTTCTAATTCTGATTGTGTTTGTTGTGAATAATCACACATACATAGAAACCATGAAAAATACGTTATGTATCATTCTAATTATTAAGGCATTACCTAAACCAATATAGAAGTTGGGTTTCAAGTGCAAGCAATGTTATAAGAATCATCTAGACCAAACTAGTTAACCATTTTAAAATAGTTTTTAAACATAATTGGTTGGACAATTCCATCCAAAACTCGCATGTTCAGTTTCGTTATGATCTAAACCAAAAGAGATCCGATTATCTCTAGATTAAATTCCCCTTCTTTAGTCAATATATGAGGATAGGCATAGCTCCATGATAAAGGATTAATGATGCATGGTTTGTTTTCCTCCATGTTAGAAATAACCACCAGTGATTTATTCAATGATCTATATACAAGAATCATAAAATGTTAAAAGGTTTCTATAGTTTTACTCTGTTTTCCAACATACAAAACAAGACTAAATATAAAGGCGTCTTACTTCCCTAAATGTGTCAAACATATAACCTCAATATAGGATATTGAATTTGGTATTGGTACCTATTCAAATTTGAAATTGACTAGAGTCAACATTGAGACTAAAAAAAGACAAAGAAACTAAGACATTGTTCGTATTACAACCTAGTTTAGAAATGCAATGATTTTTTTACTATCTTCATTCCCTCCATTTGCATGAAATTCATCATCTTTGTTACACTAAAACCAGACATAGAAAAACTTGCATATTATAATTGACATGGTGGTAGTTTGAACCCTACAAAACAACCAACTATGCTTATTAAGGGTTATGTCGACCACTACTTCTTTCAAGTAACCTTCCAATAAGATTTAGTGTTTTTCTTTTTATTTGTGCAACCAATATGAAATCTTAATCTATGCCATGTTTTACTCCATTAATAGTACATTATCAATCCTGTGTGTATATGACATTTAGGAAATTATGACAATTCCATGTTTAGCAAATTCTCCATATGATATAGATGTGATATTTTGGTATTATTTCATGCATTTATTAGTTGAAACCATAAGAAGTAAACAATAGATTCAATAGAAGTAAGTGGTGTCTACTATATAGAGACAACATTATAGCATAGATCACAATATTGCATGCCGTCACACATTTCATTATAAGGCTCAGTAATGAGTTCACTTTTATAATTGAATGTTCTTGATTAAATGTTTAAGGAGGGTTTACTTAAATGAAAATGGTGGAATTGCATTTCCATTTTTGCATTAGAGTTCCAAAGTTTTGTTGTAATGTTCAATTTGAGGAAATTAACATTAACAATAAAGTAAATAGATAATTTATAGTATGCTTCTCCCCATAGACTCATTTGATATATTGATACGTTATAATAATAAAAAAAATTCAATTGGAATTTGATTGCCCAAAATTTTTCTGTAAAGAATGATATCTTATCAATATATGGGGATAACTATAACGTGCTCAAATGAGTTTGTTAAAGAATAAGCATTAGGGAATTCAAAATAAATAATAAATTCCTTGAAAGTAGTGCAACACCGATTACCATAATGAAATCTATATTAATGTTCACAAGAGACCAAAATAGGTTAAATGGACTAGAGAGAGCGACAAAATAGGTCAAACGGACCTTTCTTAGAACCACAAATCATGTAATATTGTTTTTGATATTGGTCATTTGCCCAATTATTAAAGGGTGTTAGCTCAATGGAAGAGCACCTTCTTTACAAGAAGGAAGCTGGTGGTTTGATTTCTTTGCGCCCCAATGATATTAAAATATTGGTATTTCTAATTCATTAGTACAAAATGAGAGATAAGTGACCAAAATTAGCATATAAATGACCACTTTTGAGTTGGTGACAAGTAGTATAAAATTTCCAATATCTTATCGCATGACCACAAAAGTGGTTGGATTTAGTTTGATCGTTTATATCTTGTTGTGTAGTCATATATTTGGTCATATATATGGAAAGCTATAAATGACCAAACTAAATATGAACACGTTTTTTTTTTGCATGAGAAGATACTGGAAATTTGCTACCATTGGTCACCAACTAAAAAGTGGTCATTTATATGCAATTTTTGGTAATTTTTTTGGTCACTTATCTCTAATTGTGTACTGGTGGTGTCAATAGAAACAATCACATGTATCCAACAAACATATAAAGTAGATAATAAATATTACAGTTTTTGTTAGATTTTTATCATTTAAGCAATATGATCTTAGGATCTTATTAGAGAGAGTAACATGCACAGCAATAATCACAAGAGACAAGAGACACAAAGAATTTTCCTCGGGAAACCATAAAGTAGAAAACCCTATAGCTTCCTCAGAGATAGAATGAGCACCAACGGCAATAGTAAAACCCAAAAACATAAAGATGATCTCCAACAGCTTGGTCTCTCTCTCTCTCTCACTTGAGAGAGCTTCTCCTCTCTCACTCATGCGCCCCAGTGAGTGAGTGTGTGTGTGTGATAAATAGAGAGTATCATTCTCTATTTATATTCTTTCTTTCACTTAAATTCCACTCCAATAAGTCATCCCCACCTAACAATTAATTACCAGGGCCGACATCTCTATGAGAGTCTAATAACCCTAGTGCCCCACAACTGTGGGGACTTTGCCCTCTGATCAACAAGGAGGGTTAACCTTGACTCAATTGTGGGGACAATTTCCCTGACTTATAATGGAGGGTTAACCCCAATTACTTTACATGAATTATTTACATTATTGAATCTCCCGATCGGAACATTGGGGCATGCCATGACTCAATTACATTACAGATACTTTCCAAAATAAACATCGGGGTACAATACATAAAATATACAAGTGAATACATTCCGAAGTTACAAATACATCAACACTCCCTCTTAACTAGGAAGGTATTCTCTTGACACAATTCATCAGTACAAGACTTCTTCTCTGGATCAAATCTGGATCAACATCAATGCTGGATCATCACTAGATCATAATCAAAACTGGATCATCACTAAATCATCATCAAGGCTGGATCATCATCAAAACTAGATCATCACTGGATCATCATCAAAGCTGGATCATCACTGGATCATAATCATCACTGCTTCTGCCATCTCGATCAACTGGTGTTATCTCTCAATTCTTCTTGTCATAGGAAGTTCTACAAAGCCAGCCCTTTTTCATGGTGGTTGTAGGCCTAGATTCTATGTAGGTCTTCTTCAGTGCTTATATCTTACCCTTAGTAATAACGGCCCTCCCAGCACTTACAACTGACCATGGGAAGAATACATCCAACAACCATGTCAGAAAGGCATGCCCAGCACTCTCATCTAACCATGGGAGGAACACATCCAACAACCATGTCAGAAAATCCCAGCATTCACATTCGACCACACATCCTACCATGGGAGGAACACATCCAAGAACCATGTTGGAAAGGCTCAACACTTATATCCGACCATGGGAGGAACACATCCAAGAACCATGTTGGAAAGACTCAGCTCTCACATCCGACCATGGGAGGAACACATCCAAGAACCATATTGGAAAGGCTGAACACTTATATTTTACCATGGGAGGAACACATCCAAGAACCATGTTAGAAAGGATCAACACTTATATCTGACCATGGGAGGAACACATCCAAGAACCATGTCAGAGGGGCTCAACACTTATATCCAACCATGTGGGGAACAAATCCCACATCCATGCTAGAAGGGCTCATCACTTATATCTAGCCATGTGGGGAACAAATCCCGCATCCATGCTAGAAGGGATCAACACTTATATCTATCCATGTGGGGAACACATCCCACATCCATGCTAGAAAGGCTCACCACTTATATTTGACCATGTGGGGAACACATCCCACATCCATGTCAGAAAGGCTCTACAATTACATCTGATCATGTGGGAAAACATCCCACAGTAACATCAGAAAGGCTCTGCACTTACATCTGATAATGTGGGAACACATCCCACAGTCACATTAGAATGGCTCCTGCACTTATATCTAATCATGTGGGAACACATCCCACAGTCACATTAGAATGGCTCCTACACTTATATATGACCATGGAAGGAACCAATCCCACCATGTCAGAAAGGCTCTCGGACTCATCTCCTCCCCTTGGAGGGAACCTCGATGTAGAGAACATCAAGCTTCTCCCTAAAGTACTCAAACTTCACTCTAGCTAATGGCTTGGTCAACACATCAGTTGTTTTCTCGTCCGTCACAACATACTGGAGCTTTATTGCTCCTCTCTAAACCATATCCCTGATATAGTGATATTTGATGTTGATATGCTTCAACTTGTTATGGAACACCAAGTTCTCAAAAAACTTCACACAACTCTGGTTGTCACAATATATACAAGTAACATCCAACTAGAGATCAAACAAATCAGATAGTGGCTTCCTAAGCCACGCTGCCTCACAGCTAGCTGAACAAGTTGTGACATACTCTACTTTGACTGTACTCAGTGCCACATGGGACTACTTCCTACTAAACCAAGAGATAACACCTCATCCTATACTGAAGCAGCACCCTGAAGTGCTCTTTCTATCGATGGCACTGCCTACCCAATCTGAATCAACATAACCTTCCAGGTTAATCTTTTGATTCGCCTCATACTCGAGCCCATAATCAACTTTATCCTTTAGGTACCTCACTACATGCTTTGCAACCATCATCTGAACATGTATCAATGTGTTCACAACAAAGAAAATATATGGTCTCGTATTCATTAGGTACATTAAGGAACAAACCATCAGATGATACATCGTGGCATCAACCAATTCTGATGATGCATGACTCAATAGCTTCAGGCTCAATTCTATAGGTGTGGTCATGGCCTTGCGGTCCATAATCCTGAACCTCTTTAGGATATACACTGCATACTTCCCTTGTCCTAGGAAGATTCTTCCACATCTCCATGCCTAGAAAGTAGTGCATCATATCGAAGTCCTTCATCTCGAACTCGGTAGCAAGTCTCCTTCTTTCAACTTCTGTCAGGAACAAGTCATTGACATATAACAGGAGCATCACTAGTATTCCGCCTTCAACCTTGAAGCAAAGGTTGGAATCCTCTTTACTCTCAATAAAGCCTAGAGTCATCAATAATCTGTCCATCTTGTCATACCATGCCGAACCTCAGGATATTCTACAGTCACTCCCTTTGAAGCGGAGCATTATTCTTCCTCTGTCTTTCATACTCTATGTATCATGTACTCGAGTGACAAGTAGATTTCTCTGCTATTATTATTCTATGTATCCATCTAGGGTCACTGGATACCAATATCCTCTATCTGAAAGCATTCTTCTCGCACCCATCTGTGAGATTTTCATCCTCTATAAGATTTCATATTCAACCTTGTAACAACGGTTAAGATCTTCATCACTCTAAGTGATCTTCCAGCTCCTCATGTATGTGTTATCCCATGGGTGCCTTCTGAGCTCGTACAAGGAATTTTTTCATTTGCATACATGAGTCTTCCTATCATATGTCTTAACTTCCAATGGCTACAAATTTCTCTTCATAGTCTATGCCTTATTTTCGTGAGAAGCCTCATGCTATGAATCTTTCTTTGTATCCCACGATGTTTCCATATACTGAATGATGGAACTACGAACTTCCCTTCAAGTCTCGATACTGCATCCTAGACATCATTCTTCTTGAAATGGTCTTCCATGTCTTCTTGGCTACTTCTTCATCAATGATGTCATTGCATTCATCATATTATTCTTCATCTTGGATTATTTCTTAAACTGTCATCACTTGTTCTTCGGAATAAGTCTCATCCTTCTTTTCTTGTAGGCGATTGTACACGATCTTTCCTACAAGTCAAATGCACCAGTTATATGATTAGAAAAATTTCATAATGCATATTCATAATGGTAAATTCTTATGCATAAAGATATAATCATGCAACTATTTTAGCCAATACAACATTCATCCATATCTCACGGAAACTTTATAGATGCCTTCCATCTCTACCAGGACAACATTGAGATTGTGCACTAATCCAATATGTCAGCAAAGAGGTTTCATTCCAAATCAGTAGCAATGGAGAGTTGTAAAGCACCATGAGCTACTTACCCATCACATGCATATTAGTAGTATACTATCATTAATGCAAACATTCTATAACACATCAACTGGATATAAACAAGTGCATAGCAAAACAATATCATGAAATGACAATTGAATACTTATCTTTATTTGTTTCATGGGTAGACTCCTTATCCAGCTTCATCATCTTATTCATTCATAACAACATCATTCCTTATCCAAAAGGATAAGAGGCTCTTCAATAATTGATTTCTTCATATTCCCCATTGCTTGAGGTATCTTCTTTGAATCGTGAAATCTTGATCTTCAGTCGAGCTTCTTCTTGTGTGTGCTCTTCCCAGATTCTGCTGAAAGTAATCACTTCCTTCTGGAACACATTCCTTGAATGAATGAATCCCATGATCCTGGGAGGCCATTCAAGGTGGTTATCACAACTTATGCATTCTCCACTTCTTCTTCTACTGCTTCAAGTTTTTATTTGATTTGAGAGACCCTTGTAAAGTATGACTGTACAGTCTCTGCATTCTATATATTTTCATTCTTCAACTGTTTTCTCAAAGTCATCTTCTGATTTATGTTCTTCCCTTCAAATAACTTGGTCAAGGAATCAAACATATTTTTAGGTGTCTTTAGGAAAGACACTCGTGGTATAAGGTGATCCTTGATTGGATCAGCAATGATCTTCTTGGCCTTGACCAATTTCTTCTTGTGTAAGGCTTTTAGCCTCATCTCCCTCTGGAACTTGAACCTCTCTACTTATGTAGGTGTCCAATTCATTTCCTTCAAGAACTAGTGAGATCCTATACTTCCATGGTTGAAAGTTGTCAGCCTCACCAAGCTTGTCATTAAGCTGGTGTGATTAGTTATCTTGAAATGACAACCTCAACTATAAATAGCAAAATATTAGATCTTACTGATTTGAGGTGTCCATCCTGGTTCTAGAGCTGGCGGATCTAGAGTTTGTCAGAGAAACCCTAATTTTCAAAACTTGGAATCTTTCAGATCTGATTGGATAAAAAGATAGACCTCTTCAAGGTGAGTTGTCCAATGTACTCCTTTTCTGAAAACAGTGGAGGGAAGCTCCCAGAACAGGAAGCCTTAGTTTACCAATTTCTTATGCATAAATTCCTGATATTGTTTCTGTGGTATCTCTGAAAGTACGGCTCTTTTGTGTCTAAAATTTTGTACTAAGGTATCCTCGTCTGTCCTTGTTCCAACACCATAGATTTCATCATAATTAGTTTCACCAATTGGGACTTATGAGCATTTTCCCATGGTGACTTGTTTTAGGACTATTCAACATAGCAAATTTGTACGGACTGCCATGTGTCACTGTTTCATCCTTGGGATCTGAAACTTATACCATAGAAATTAAACTTCGTACCCTTTCTGGAACATCTTGAGAAATTTCATTTGGACCTTCGTATCCCAATATATAGCAATTATCCATAGGTATCTTGTTTGGGGAGGAATCATGGGAGAGATGGAACCCTAACTTGGAGGAATCATATCTCCTAGAATATAGCGAATCTGAGGAAGAAACTTGGACACTGTGTAAATTAGGAATTTATATTCTACATATGAATGTTTCAGTACTTGATCCTTCTCTAATCGTGAGATATAGTGAATCTACAAAAACTATCAGTTTTAGTATTTTAGGGGTTTTCACGCGAGGGGTGAAACTAGGGTTTGACTTTCCCAGAGTTTCACCGAACCAAAAATCTTGACCCAAGTTTCTAAACTTCTATTTTGATGAGGATAAAAATCCTATGGTGGGCTCAGTCAAAAATTCGTCTTCGGTAAAAAGCCCTAATTTCCTGCACCAAAAACTGAAAATGCGTGGAATCAAATTATGCTTCGACGGAAAGATGCGCCGTTTAATGGAGAGTTATCCTATCATTCTTTTGTTGATGGATTGTGGAGAGAAACCCAAAAAATAAGAAGCCCTAGCTTATGTAGTTGCACAATGTCTTCTTCTCACGTTAGCTCTGATACCATGTTAGATTTTTATCATTTAAGCAATATGATATTAGGATCTTATCTTAGAGGATAACATGCACAACAATAATCACAAGAGATAAGAGACACAAAGAATTTTCCTCGGGGAAACCATAAAGGAGAAAACCACACAAATTCTTTAGAGATAGAATCATCACCGATGGTAGCAATAAAACCCAAAAACATAAAGATGATCTCCAACAGCGTGTTCTCTCTCTCTCACTTGAGAGAGCTTCTCCTCTCTCACTCATGTGCCCCAGTGAGTGAGTGTGTGTGTGATAAATAGAGAGGCTCACTCTCTATTTATATTCCTTCATTCACTTAAAGTCCACTCCAACAAGTCGGCCCCACTTAACAATTACTTACGAGGGCCGACATCTCTATGAGAGTCTAATAACCCTAGTGTCCTACAACTATGGGAATTTTCCCTCCAATCAACAAGGAGGGTTAACCTTAACTCAATTGTGGGGACTATTTTCCCAACTTACAATGGAGGGTTAACCTCAATGACTTTACATGACTTATTTACATTATTGAATCTCCGGATTGGAACATCTGACTCAATTACATTAAAGATGCTTCCCAGAATAAACATCGAGGTACAATACCTAAAATATACAAGTGAATACATTCTGAAGTTACAAATACATCAATAGTTGCCACCCAAAAAGAAGAAACTTGGTTTCTCATAGGACAATATATTTCACCCCATTCGAGAAACAATGATAACATTAAGGATGGAAAATGCTTATCTGATGCAACAAAATCAGAAAAATAAAGCCAAAGATGTTACAACTTAAATGAACTATTAATAATAAATACATCACAATTTACTAGATTATAGAAGCACACACAATTTTGTTGATATCAAAATGGAAAAAAAATGTTAGTTTTTTTGTGTACCCTATGAAGAATCTCACAGTATATATCAACTATCAATGATCGACATGTGGAAGGAGTAGGGAAATGCCATAAGTTTTCTTTAGAAGGATTGAATATATAAATCAAAGATAATGTCCTAGCTATCAAAGGATTAGATATGTTGTTAGGGGTAAAATGGCTGATACAATTAGATACCTACACCAACAACCTACAAAAATAGTATATAAAATTTAAATACCGAAGACATAATTACAAGTTATATGGAATAGGAAGCTTAACAAGAGATCACAACTCACAAATATGAAGAATTCCAAAAAAAAAAGAGGTCCATGTACATATCAAGATAACATTTACGCATTTATCATAATGATGATCACATATCTTAAATCATCGCTTTAAAATAGATCCAAAATCAAGATGTGATAGATCATCTTGTGTAGCTTTTTAGACAAATCTCTAGCCCAACAATGTAATAAATAAAATGTTAAGTAAATTTTTAATACTTAATACTTATTATATAATAATAATTATTAAATCAACATTAATAAATAAAGTTAACGGAGAGATATAATCCTTATTTCTTTATAAATTATATATAGACAAATGCTTTCTATGATGATAAATCATGATCATTATTATTTCTTTTACAAATTTTATATATATATATATATGACAAATGCTATCTATTGTTTATCATCATGATCCTTATTGGTGTGTAGTCATTAGGAGAAATAGTTATATAAGTAATAGTTGTACATGTTTATGCATGAAAGGTAATTGAAGTTCTAACTTGAATGATAAAGTTGAAAGATGAGGTAATGTGTAACCATAATTTAGAATCTCGATTTCAATGATCAAATAACCATCCTGAGATTATAATTGAAGGTCGCACCCAAATATCGAGCTCGAATAGAATGTTGATGTGTAATATCCATCAAAGACCAATGTCAAAGTCATTTTCGGTTTATATGCTTGATAAAGCTATAAATATTGATCTTACAAAAGTGTGCGTCTCATTATGTTTCATAATTTACTTCTCGAGGGTTTGTGTTTTGTAGATTCCTTTTAGGTTTTTAAATTTTGCAATGCTTATTTGTAGGTTTGCTACTTTTAGAATGTTCTTTTGTAGGCCTTTGTTTTCTAAAACACCTCTTTGTAGGTTTCTATGTTTGCATTGCACTCTTGTGAGTCTTCATGTTCTCACTTTCTGGTTTTCTGGAACCTTCAAAGGTTTACTTCTTCTATGTTTGGAGTGCACTCTTGAAGTTTTAGGTCTTCAAGTTCCTCATAATTTCTAAATTTAAAATCAAGCAAGCTCAATGTTTCTCGCCATAAAACCAAATTCAAACAAAACCATTTTCCAATGTTACATAAACATTGCAAACAAAACCATTTTTCAATGTTACATAAACATTGCAGTTCATGTGTGAGCTAAACATTGCAGTTCATGTGTGAGCCCTGGAGGGAATCAAGATAAAAGTTTGAGCCCGCCAAGAAATGAAGCCATGGTCGGCATTTAATATCGAAGCTTCCGTCTTCTAAAACGAATCCAATAAATTCGTTCAATCATAGCAGTTTGGAGAATTTAGGTAGTCGATCATTAAATTTTGTAAATAAATATTTTCTTGCGTTCTGTTATGAAGTTGAAAAGAACCTACTTTTAGAATATGAAAGGCCAAAGATCACCTCCTTCTTGCATAAATAACTCATTCTCAGTCAATAAAATACGATTCAGTAGTTATTTCCAACACCCCAAGGGTAAAGATTTCAAATCATATATTTCCCTTTTGTAGGGCTACAGATCTTCGTTCGGGGTAGTTATATTCCTCCTGTAGCCCTACTCAAGTTATATTCCTGTTGGCCATTACATCGTGAAGGCTCCTGCTTATAATCCTACTGCAGTTGCCAAGGGAACTGAATGGCTTCACTCGCCGATCCCATTCAGACTGCATGGAAACGACTCAGGGAATCAATAGCTGACTGTGTCCAGTCAACATGGGAACTTGAAAATTGTAAGGAGGAGTTCCCCACAGCGTTGAGGAACTTTTCGGAAGCGGAGACACTGTTAACAACGGAATTAGAAATTCTGAAAACGTTATTAAAAGTCCGAGATGTTGAGCCACCCGAAGCAGAGATCGAAAATCAAAGGAAAAAAGTCTATGAACTCATAAAAGTAAGAAAAGACAGACTGGAAACTCTGAAGGATCGTTTCCAGGTTTTGAAGGCTACACTGGACAATGCAGAGGGCTCCCTGAAGCCCGAAAGATTACGTCCTCTCGAGATGTTACTGGAAAAGGCATCCGCCTCTCTTTGCAACGGTGATCTACCTGTTGAATTCGATATGACCGACATTGTTGCTGAGGGTTTGAACTCCCGACCTGCTCTTCCCGCCAACAACGATGTTGATGCTCGACCCACTTCTCCTTCAGTGGATCCCATCGATGTTGTTGATGCTCTATCGCAGTCTACAACCGATGTTCTTGATGCTCAACCCGAGTCTCCGACGGATGTTCGTGTTGATGGTTCGTCAGACGGTTCCTGCAACAATACTGTTATTATTCATGATTCTTCATCAGACGAATCTCCCTCACGATCCCACCGATGTTGCTGCGCCTTCAAATGCTTCCACGGATGTTGTTCATGATCCATAGGTCTAATTTGCGAGGTTTACCTCTTTACTCTTAGATTTTGGAAATAACGTTTGTTTGGAATCTTGTATGGTGTATAAGACCTAGAAGTTAAAAGATTATACTATTTTGGAAAAGCTCTCGAGTTGAAGCATGCTTTAGTGCCATACAATATTTTTTTCACCAAAAATGTTCTTTACCATAATGTGGTGCAGTGGAAATCTAACACATTTTTCTTCTGTAACTTACACGTGACCGTATTTCACTTAGTAAACCACAGCCAAAATCTTATTGAAATTCCTTCTAGTTGATTCATTGGTACAAAGTCTACATAATGCAATCGACAAACATATAATGCAATTAAAAACAATACTATTTGGCATATTTATTGTGAATAATCAATAGTTATGATATTGTACATAAATCTAACACATTTTTCTTCTTGCGCTTACACTTGACCGTATTTCACTTAGTAAACCACAGCCAAAATGTTATTGAAATTCCTTCTAGTTGATTCATTGCTACATAGTCTATATAATGCAATTGAAAAACATATAATGCAATTAAAAAACCATATTATTTGGCATATTTATTGTGAATAATTGATAGTTATGATATTGCACATATTTAGTTCTCACAATATAAATAATTTTGAATTAAACTTCAACCTTTATTTAACCGATGATTCATACTTCTAAATATTTGTAAATTATATTATTATATATATTAAATTTTGATAATATAAAATAAGTGATTTACATAAATAAATTTGATCTTAATTAAAATAATTTTTAAAAATAAATAAATTTAATGATTAAGGATAATATTATGAAGAAGATAGTACTCACATGTATTTAAAACATATTTCAAAGTGGGCAAAAATAAGGGAAAGTCATGATACAAGACATACTACCTTACCTTATTATTTACCTTATTATTGAATGAACAACTAACAATAAAGAGACAATCTTAAAGCAAAATTAGAATATGAGATTTATTTAAATAAATAGTTTTTTTAATTTTATAGGTATTTACTAATACATTGTGTATTAATTTCAAGGTCTACTAGCATTACTTGTTATCTACATATTTACCATTTTTTCTATATTGATTTCATCATTTAGGCATTCAAAGGTTGCACTAACATGGACATATACCTTATGATTTGCTAAAAAAATATAATGTCAATGTTAGAAAAAATAAATAATAAGATGGGAACATTTTCAATAACTAAAATTTATATACGTGGAAAAGTGATTCAAATACTAAGTTTCAAACTTTTATTGGAAGTAACATTCATTGTGTAGGTATTGTCAAAATGCCCATGTAATTAGAAGGATGTATGTTTTCAGTTTTTTTGCATCTAACTTGCAAACATAGACCATCATTGACTTGCACTCACCCATCATTTAAATAAATCAGCATAGATCCATCCTAAAAGCGAATATATCAAGCATCGACATCATTTAAATAAACTAGCATAGATCCATCATAAAACGAGATCTATTAAGCATTGAGAGACATTCAGTTTCTTATCATTTGCTGAAAAAATAAAATGTCAATGTTAGAAAAAATAAATAATGTGATCAGAACATTTTCAATAACTAAAATTTATATATGTGGAAAAGTGATTCAAATCCTAAGTTCAAACTTTTATTGGAAGTAACATTCATTTTGTAGGTATTGTCAAAATGCCCATGTAATTAGAAGGATGTATGTTTTCATTTTTGTTGCATCTAGCTTGCAAACATATACCATCATTGGCTTGCACTCACTCATCATTTAAATAAATCAGCATAGATCCATCCTAAATGCGAATATATCAAGCATCGACATCATTTAAATAAACTAGCATAGATCCATCATAAACCCAGATCTCTTAAGCATTGAGAGACATTCAATTTCTTGAGGTGTTATTTGGTTAATGATATTTTATTTGGATTTACATTTTTATTTTGAGCAAATATGGATTTTTTTTAATTATTTTTTTATTTGTTTTTTTTTATATTTTATGATCTTGCATAAAAACAAAAAATTGTTTTGGTACATAAGGTGAGTTTGTTACGTTTAGCTTTACACATCTCCCTCATACTGGGTTGCAAGCACCTCACAACTCTCGATGCATATAATCTAAGTTTGTTACATGTAACATTACACATCTAGGTCCTACTCTGGGTGCATGAATATTGTATGGTAATGTTACACATATCCCCCATAATAAGTTGTAAACACCTAACTACTTTTCTGCAATAACACTTTATCACACAACAAATAGTAAGATCATTCTTTAATCAACTTGACAAGATCTATATATTAAAATCATTCTTGAATCAAGACAACAGTCTCCATAAAAATAAGCTACTTTTTAACTAAAAACTACCTACATTCCCAACTATTAAAAAAACGATTTATATTTTCTTAACCCTTCATGAGATTAATTTATAAAATTCAAAAGCATAAATGACCATCCTCCAACATTTCCAATTATTTTGCAATATTATTTTAGGGATTTTGATGTCTACCACATTTTCTACCCATAAACCTGTTTGTCTCCTATCAAAATTGATCTCCAATGTTGTATGGGAATATTTATCTTCCATATAGTTATATAATTTCTCCAATGACAAATCCTTTAACCAATTTAATTTTCACACATCATAACTTTGTAAATGTATATATTAGTTCATAACTTTATTAGTCCATAACTTTGTAAATTTACCTTATTGAGATATTATATTAATTTTTTTATCAACTCCTTAAGTTAATTTGTAGTAAAGTAGATTCGTTTATCAACCTTCATATTAATGAAGAAAAAGGCAATCCTTGATTCAACTAATTTAATACCTAATAAACGCATTAAAGTATTAAATATGTGATTGCATCGAAGAGGTGCATTCTACAAGCCACTAGAGAAGAGATGTCTAATTCCCTCCGTGCTCATCTTAGAGTTGACACATGTCTTTTATAAAAAAATTAATTTTTTTATTATTAAAAATAACATATTGGCTTAAATTAAATTTAAATTATTTAGAATTGCATATATATAAAAAAAATATAAATTAGATAAGCTAAACCCATAAACATTGGATTGCACATTTTCTAACTTTTCCACTATAAAAAAGGGTTTGCACCTTGAGAGATTTGATCCCTCTAAGTGCTTGGTAGATCCTCTTTTAGATGGATTTATGCTGGTTTATATAATACACATTTAAACTTAAAAAAATATAAAATAATAGTTTGGTCAATACAATGAGAAGAATATACTATGAACTCTCTTTTTCATGGAAAAGTGATCTTTAACGGTTCCACAACGTGTTAGAGAAAAAATACTTAATAATTATTAATTGCTTATTGAGATCAGAAGGACACCTTTCCATAAGAACAATATCATCATCATAAAGTAGGAGGATGATAAGTATCCCACGTAAGATTGTATCGGTGCAACCTGCTTCCTCTAAACACTTTTCTAGCTTAATATCAATGTAAATCCAAAAAAGGGTAGGGGAGAGGGGGAAACCTTGTTTAAATCCAATATTACAATTTATATATATTATCTACCCCACATTATTCTTAAAATTGGCAATGACCTTTTCGTATAACCTTATTGCGACAACTCTGAACTCAAATGGAACCTTACGCTCTTCTAGCCTATTCCACAATTTATTTGTAGGCATTGTATCATAACATTTTCTAAAATCCACAAAAAAACAAAATAGGTGAGACTTATTATTACGACATTCCTCTACAATGATCCTAAATGTAACGAGGTGGTCCTATTAAAGTATTGTAACTTTGGAATATATTCCGGTGGTATTGAATGTGTGTGGTCATGTAAGAGTCATTGAGATGTATCCGGTGTGTTTGGTCATGTAAGAGTCATTGAAATAATCAATGTAAACATCTGGATGTAAGTCGGGTCAATCGTACACAAATGTCATTATAGTAAATATTAATATCTGTTTAAGATACTAGACAAGTTAGCCATGTGAGTTAGACAAGTCGGTTGTACTAGGTTTAGGTCAACTCAAAAAACAAATATAAATAGGGAGGTTCCTCCCTTCATTTGTACACATTTAACTCAAGCAAGCTTGCAAGAGAGAGAAGAAGAAGTGCGCTAGAAAAAAGAGAGAAGTAGTTTTCTTGGGTTTTACATTGTTCCAGTTGATTTATATACATAAGAAGTAGTGGGGTTTTCTCTCTTGTGGTTTTCGTGAGGAAAATCATTTTGTTAAAAAAAATCCATATCCATATAGTAAAATTATTCTTCAATCAACATGGCAATCTCCATAAAAATAAGCTACTTTTTAACTAAAGGCTAGCTACATTCCCAAGTATAAAAAAAATACAATTTATATTTTCCTAACCATCTATAAGATTAATTTATGAGATTCAAAGCATAAATGACCATCCACCAACATTTCCAATTATTTTACTATATTGTTTTAATGATGTTGTTGTCTACCACATTTTATACCAGTTAACATGTTTGTCTCCTATCAAAATTGATGTCCAATGTTGTATGGGAATATCTATCTTCCATATAGTTATATAATTTCTCCAATGACAAATCCTTTAACCATTTTTTTTCACACATCATAACTTTGTAAAAGTATAGATTGGATAACTTAATTAGTTCATAACTTTGTAAATTTACTTTATTGACATATTATATTAATTTTTGTATCAACTCCTTAAGTCAATTTGGAGTAAAGTAGATTCGTTTATTAACATTCAAATCAATGGGAAAAAAAGTGCAATCCCTATTGTTCAAAAAGTTGCATTCAAAGAATGTGATTTAACTAATTAAATACGTAATCATCTCATTAAAGTCTTAAATATGTGATTTATATAATAAAAATTTAAACTTAAAGAAATATAGAAAAATAGTTTGGTCAATACAATGAGAAGAATATACTATGAAATATCTTCTTTTATGGAAAAATGATCTTTAATGGTTTCACAATGTGTTAGAGAAAATTTCTTTAAGAATTATTAATTGCTTATAAATATGAGAAGGACACCTTGCCATAAGAACAATACCATCAACATAAAGTAGGAGGATGGTAACTATCTCAGGTAATATTGTAACAGTGCATCCTGCTTCCTCTAAACACTTTTCTAGCTTAATATCATTGTAAATCCCAAAAAGGGTAGGGGAAAGGGGGAAACCTTGTTTAAATCCAATATTACAATTTATATATGTTGTCTACCCCTCATTATTATTAAACTTCACAATGACCTTTGCGTATAACCTTAACATGCCATCTCTCAACTCAAAAGGAACCTTAAGCTCCTCTAGCCTATTCCACAAGTTATTTGTAGGCATCGCATCAAAACATTTTCTAAAATACACAAATCAACAAAATAGGTGAGACTTATTATTACGAAATTCATATGCATTGATCCTAAGTGTAATGAGGTGGTCCTATCAAAGTATTGTAACTTTGGAATATATTCCAGTTGTATTGATTCCATTACCCCTTCAAGAGATGTATCTAATGTGTTTGGTCATGTAAGATTCATTGAAAGAATCAATGTTAACCTCTGGATGTAAGTCGGTTCAATAGTACCCAAGTTTCATTATAGTAAATATTATTTTTGGTGTATTACTAGACAAGCTATCCCTGTCAGTTAGACAAGTCATCCCTACTAGGTTTAGGTCAAGTAAAAAAACAAATATAAATAGGGAGGAGCCTCCCTTCATTTGTACACACTTCACTCAAGAAGGATTGCAAGAGAGAGAACAAGAAGTGCACTAGAAAGAAGAGAGAAGTAGTTGTCTTGGGTTTTACATTGTTCTGGTTGAGTTATATACAGAGGAAGTTGTGCGGGATTTTATCCCTTGTGGTTTTCCCAAGAATTTTTTTTTTGTTCTTTTTGTTACTATAATTGTTTTTCTTTCAGTGATCCTACTATTGTAAAATGTTTTAGAATATCATCTAAGCAATTAAGAAAACTTAACGTGTTATCAGAGCCACCTTGAAAGGAGACACTGCACATCTAGGGGTTGTTGTTCCAAAAAAATTATACCTTGACATATCAACCAGAAAATAGGGCTTACCCAACTCACCCCAGAAGAGTGCATCTTTCTATGAAAAATAAAATTGAATTCCAAGAAGACTCAATTTTGGACCAGACACTACTATTGGGAAGAAATAGGGCTTTAGTTTTCTTGAGACTCCATCATCAATCTCAGAAAAATAAAGATATAGTCCAGCTCACACTGGAAAGGCACATATTTTCCATCACTCATTCCTACTAGTGATCTCAACTGGAAAATTAGGGTTTCTTCATCAAACCCTAGGTCATCCCGAAGAAGGTTAATGAGAAGGAGTATTCATGAAGTAAGTATTACTTATTCTAATTATGTTTGAAGTTATCATTATGTTAAAAGATGACAAAGAGTACCAACTTGATGACAAGATTGAGGGTGTTGAAAAATTCATAGCATGGAAGTATCAAATCATACTCATCCTAGAAGAAAATGATCTACAAGGATTTATAAAAGAGGAAGTTGTAGAGCTAGAAGAAGATGAAGCTAAGTCCAAATACAAGAAAGATATGATCAACGCTAAGAGGATCATAACTGACTCCATCAAAGATAAATTGATTACTCAAGTATCCTAAAGGAGGACACCAAAGGAAATGTTTGAGTCCCTATCCAACTTATTTGAAGGAAGAAATATTAAAAGAAAGATGACCTTGAGGAATCACCTCAAAAGTGTAAAAGTTCAAAAGTCAGAAACCATGCACTCATACTTCACAAGAGTGTCTCAAATCAAGGAGAAGTTGGAAGCTATTGGTAATATGGTTGAAGAAGCAAAAATTGTAATGACCACCTTGAATGGTCTTTCAAGATATTGGGAATCCTTTATAAGAGGAATCTATTCAAGAAGAAGGTTAACCAAGTTTCGAGAGTTATGGGAAGAATGTGTTCAAGAATAAGAAATAAAAATAGTAAAAGAAGAGAAGATAAATGAAAATGAGGATCAATATTTGGCATTCCATACCAAAGCAAAGAACAAAAGAAAGAGTTATGACCATCCTCCCATAAAATATCAAGGGTTTAATAAGTCAAAGAGAGACTTATCAACTTATGAATGTTTCACTTGTGATAAGACTGGACACATTGCTATAAATTGTCCCATGAAGGCAGAACAATTCAAGAAGAAGAACAAAATATTATAGGCCCATGTTGCTAAAAAAAATGATCAAGAAGATGAGG
>LPNX010000839.1:8523-18641 GCA_001517045.1 Pseudotsuga menziesii | reverse complement strand
ATCTATTCCCCAACACCCCCCCTCCCCTCCACTGTATCTCTATCTCTCTGCCTCTGTCTTCCCCCTCTTCTCATCCAACTACACCTAACCCCAACTCCCCCTCTTCTCCCTCTCTCTCTCTCTCTCACACACACACATCCCTTGAGTTATAAAAAAATATATTTAGGTTGAAGAGAGGGTGGGTGTTAAGGTGCTAAGACTTAGGGAGTTCTTGTTAATTGCCCCTAAACATTAAATGATCCTAAATGCTATTCGAACATAACATGTACTCATTTTATGTTGTAAAAAAATGCTCTCTTTTTTTATAATAATAGTGTGTGCATGTTTTGTTTCATTATAAACAACATTAGTCCAAGAAACACTCTATCATATTTCAAGCATGTTTCATAGTCCGCGCACGATTTCAGGTTGTAGACAATGTGTTCATTCTCTTCTTCACTAGATTATCACACAAAATTTTGTTTTTGACATCAAGTATCTCCATCACAAGTGTCTAAGGATTGCCTGGAGCATGAAATACATTGAGGAGCAAGAAAGAAACAAGCAATTGAGCAAGAAAGAAACCAAGCTTGGGGAATCTCCCATTGAGGAGCACGATAGAGAATCTCCACCATTTTTTTTCTTGCAATTGAGGAGCTAGCAAATGCAACATTAACTTGGTCATTGTGGTGGAGTATGTAGGTCTACAATTGAGCAAGAAAGAAACCAAGCTTGAGGAATCTCCCATTGAGGAGCACCATAGAGCATCTCTACCATTGTTTTTCTTGCAATTGAGGAGCTAGCAAAGGAAACACTCCTCCCAATCTTCCCCTTAACTTGAGTATCTAGACACAATTGAGAAATAAAGAAACCAAGCTTGGGGAGTCTACAATTGAAAAGTACCATTCAACCATCTCCACCTTTTTTTTTCTTACATTTGAGGAGCTAGCAAAGGCAACATTCCTCCCAATCTTCCCATTAATTTGAGTATCTAAACATAATTGAGCAAGAAAGAAACCAAGCACGGGGAGTCTCCTATTGAAGAGCACCATTGACCATCTCCACCATTTTTTTTCTTGCATTTGAGGAGCATCAAATAAAAAATCCAATACATATAAAATAAGGATAGACTTCTTACACATAATAACTTTAATTAAAGATATATGAATATAATATAAATAAAGAGACATCTATATAATAAAGTTAAACATATATAGTATTTTTAAAATAATAATAAATATTAACAATTAAATATTAAAAAAACAAAATATAATGCTACTGGTATGAAAGAAGCCTCTTAATTATTAGTAATTATTTTAACAACAAAGAAATTTATATCTCTACTTTAAATAAATTATTCAAAATAAAATAAAATGGTAATTATTTTATAATGTTTAAGTAATTAAAATTTAGTTTTTTAATATAAATTTACAATTTTCACCCAATAAAAACTCATACTCATATCCTTGTTACACCTACACCGAATATTATTCTATGAATTTCAAATTGTTAAAAATTTCCATACTACTCGAACTTAAATATGATAAAGTTGAAAGGTAAAGTAATGTGCAACCATGATTTAGAATCTCGATTTCAATGTAAATAACCATTTTGAGATTATTATTGAAGATCGCACCCAAATACCAAGATCGAATAGAATGTTGATGTGAAATATCCATCTTAGAACAATGTCAAAGTTAATTTTGGCTTATATGCTTGATAAAGCTATAAATATTGATCTTACATTTAAGTCTTCGTGTTATTATGGTTCATAATGAGTTTGTGTTTTGTGGTCTCTCAATTATTCCTTTTAGGTCTTTATATTTTGCAATGCTTATTTGTAGGGTTGCTACTTTTAGAATGTTCTTTTGTAGGCCTTTCTTTTCTAAAGCACATCTTTGTACTTCTCTATGTTTATGTTTGAGTTGCACTCATGTGAGTCTTCATCTTCTCCCTTTCTGGTTTTAAAAACCTTGTAATGTAATTATTAATTTTTCAATGTTTGCAGTCGATTCTTTTAGGTCTCTAGGTTCCTCATAATTTCTAATTTTAAAATAAAGCGATCATTGATCAAATTTAAATGAAACCATTTTTCAATATTATATAAAAATTGCAAACAAAACCATTTTTCAATGTTATATAACTCACAACAACCATATTACTAAGATTAATATGTTTGAAATATGTTGAGAGGTATATATTTGACATATTGATAATGTTTTTTTTACTAAAAATGAGTTAATTACTTGTATCTAATAGTTAAGCTAATATACCAACTACTTAATTTATGGTTGTTAAGATCATAGTTCATAGTTGTATCATTATTGGAGTTAAGCTAATAGTTGTATCTAATAGTTAATTTAAAGTTAAGATAAAGCTTAGACTAAGCCTTATCCACATTAACTAGACTGCCAACTACCACATGGAGTTCAACTGTCAAATAAGTTGCACATTACCTAAGTGATCATTCTTGGTGCATGATTTCACTGCAATCAAGGTCAACTTCTTTGTATCACTATTGGAATAATCTAATAGTTATCCAATATAACCACCATTAGTGTATCACTATTGGAATAATCTAATAGTTATCCAATATAACCACCATTAGAGTTGAAGTTAATCTAATCTTTATTCAATATAAAGGTGATTAGAGTTGGATTTAAACTAATAATTGTAAAATTATTGGAGTTAAGCTAAGAGTTGTATGTAATAGTTAATTTAAA
Organism: Pseudotsuga menziesii; assembly: GCA_001517045.1. Classification (NCBI taxonomy): domain Eukaryota; kingdom Viridiplantae; phylum Streptophyta; class Pinopsida; order Pinales; family Pinaceae; genus Pseudotsuga; species Pseudotsuga menziesii. The sequence goes on along the minus strand of LPNX010000839.1, from coordinate 15,939 downwards.
AGACATGATTGGAGTTGAAGTTAAGCTAATAGTTGTATCATGAATGTATTTAAGCTAATAATTGAATAGTTGTATCTAATGATCAAATAGTTGAAGTGAAGTTTGTTTTTTTCAGCTATCACCAATTGTACTTATGAGATGTTAACTAAGTTAATTTTTATTTTTTAAAAATTGTTGATTATGAGTTAGACTAACCTCCTTTAAAAAGAATCCAAAACCCAGTTATATCTATATGAAAAACCTGAACATGTAATACTAACTGTATATTTGTGAGGACTTTGACTCTTACATGACTACACATTAGCTAGACTCCTAGATGCCAAATGCACTTGGACTAAGTCTTAAGTGATTAGAGTTGAAGTTAAGTTAATAGTTGTAAAATCATTGAAGTTAAGCTAATAGCTAAACTAATAGTTATCCAATATAACTGTGATTTGAGTTGAAGTTAAGCTAATAGTTCTATAATCATTGGAGTTAAGGTAGTTGCATCTAATAATCCAAAGAGTTAAGCTCGTAGTTGTATCTAATAATGAAATAGTTGAAGATTAATTTTAATTTTTACAACTATCACTAAGTCTATTTATTAATTTTGGACGATGCCCATAGAATCAATCTAGATCGTACACTTGTCTCATTCTCGTTTAATCTTGGACTACACCCATAAAATCAATCTGAATAATACACTTGTCTCATTCTCATCAATATATGAAAAATTATCATTAGTACACTTGTCCACCCCAAAATTCTAAAATATACACACTCCATATACACATTGAAGTTCATGTATGAGCCATCCAAGGTATCAAGATAAAAATTTGAGCCCACCAAACAATGAAACCATGATCCGCATTTAATATAAAAATTTGAGCCCACCAAACAATGAAGATCGGCATTTAATATAGAAGCTTCCTTCTTTTAAAACGAATCCATGTTGGAAATCTGATGGGATTATGGGTATGTATAATAAATTTTCAGTTTTTGTTTTAGGAGAAATCAAAATTCTTCTATAACTTTAGGGATCTAAGAAAAATTGAAATATGTATAACTTTAAAGGATCAATATAAAAATAAAACCTTTATAAAGAAAGAAGGAAGTTTTATTAAATAAAAATAAAAAACTTTACTGTAAATTTTGTAAATAAATATTTTCTTTAAGAGTTGAAAAGAACCTCACTTTTAGAATATGAAAGGCCAAAGATCACCTCCTTCTTGCCTAAATAACTCATTCTCACTCAATATGCATAAATAATTCATTCTCAGTCAATAAAATACGATTCAGGAGTTATTTCCAACACCCCAAGGCTAAAGATTTCTAATCATATATTTCCCTCTTGTAAGGCTACAGATCTTCTTTCGGGGTAGTTATATTCCTCCTGTAGCCCTACTGAAGTTATATTCCCGTTGGACATTACCTCGTGAAGGCTCCTGCTTATAATCCTACTGCAGTTGCCAAGGGAACTGAATGGCTTCACTCGCCGATCCCATTCAGACTCAATGGGAACTATTCATGGAATCAATGGCTGACTATGTCCAGGCAAAACAGGAACTTGAAAGATATATGGAGGTGTTCAGCACAGCGGTGAGTAAGTTTTCAGAAGCGGAGACACTGCTTAAAACGGAATTAGAAATTCTGAAAACGTTAATAAAAGTCAGAGATGTTCAGCCACCCGAAGCAGAGATCGAAAATCAAAGGAAAAAAGTGGATGAAGTCGTAAAAGTGAGAAATGACAGACTGAAAACACTAAAGCTCAAACAGTCACTGGAAGCGAATAAAGCAAAGCGTGCAGAGCATCTGAAGGATCGTTTCAAGGTTTTGATGGCGACATTGAACAATGCCGAGAGCACCGTGCAGCTCGAAACACGTCGTCTCGAGATGTTGCTCGGAGAGGTATCCGCCTCTCTTTTCAACCGTTATCTACCTGTTGAATTCGATAGGACCGACAATGTTTCTGGCGGTTTGAACTCACGACCTGCTGTTCCCGCCAACAACGCTGTTGATGCTCGACCCACTTCTCCCTCAGTGGATCCCATCGATGTTGTTGATGCTCTAGCCCAGTCTCCCACCGATGTTGATGCTCGCTCAGAGTGTTCCACCAATGTTGTTCTTGTTGATTCAGAGTGTTCCACCAATGTTGTTCTGGTTGATTCTCCTTCAGACGATCAGAGTCCCAGCGATGGAATTTGACAGGTAAAATGACTTTTGAAATAATTAGAATAATGATGGAATTTGACTGGTAAAATGACATTTGATTTTGATTATCAAACGTTGAAACGTTGTTATTCTTGAAGGTAATAAAATTTAAAAATCTTATTTTTGAAGGGCAATAAAATTTCTAAATGCTCATTATATTACTACTAAATTACTATTTTGGTAAGACAATAAAATTTCTAAAATATAATTATTATTATTAATATATTTATTTTATATAAAATTATATTTTCTAGATTTCAATTTTCAACTTTCAAAACATATGAAAAAAATTGAAACATCTATTAAATTAAAAATATTTCTTTTTTTTTCTATTGGCATGTTAAAAACAAAGAAAAGTTATTTAACTCATTTTTTAGTATGAGTTTACAAATTTTGCAAATTTTAGTGCTTAAATGCTCATTAATTATATTAACATCAATGCTCATTGATTACATTAACATTTAAATAAATAACATTTAAATTTTAGAACATGATTATGAGAGTGAGTGTATGAAGCTGGAGGATTTTTTTAGATACAACTAGTTTTTTTTAGAAAATTGATCATGTTTATGACATAATTTTTTTTTCTCACTCATTTCATAGAAAAATATATGTCTCACTACCTCTACGCTATAAAAAAATCCAATCCATCATCATTACATTAAGACCTTGAAAAACTATACTAACACTTAGGTATTAATTTAAAGGTCTACTCACTTAGGTAGTTTTTAAAAATATTTAAAAGTATTAATTTTATTTTGAAAAAATAGTGTAGCACTAGTACACTTTGTTATCTACATATTTACCAATTGTTGTATATTGATTCCATCATTTAGTCCTTGAATGGCCCCAGTAACATGGACATATTCCTTATCATTTCTTGAAAAAAAAATGAGATAGTTGTGATATTGGAAGTAACATTCTTTGTGTAGGTATGTCAAAAAACCCATGTAAGTTGAAGGAAGCATATTTTTCAGTTTTATTGCATCCAACGTGAAAAAAGAGACCATTACTGGCTTGCACTAACCCATCATCCTAAACTTGAATATGAAGCATCGACATCATTTAAATAAACCAACATAGTTCCATCCTAAAAGAAGAATCTCTATCAAACATCGAGAGACATTCAATTTCTTGAGGTGTTATTATTTTAATGACATTTTATTTCGATTTACATTTTTATTTTGAGCTAATATGTTTTTTTTATTTTTTTTATTTTGAATTAAAAAAATTAATTACTTAATTGTTTTTGGTACATAACATTAGTTTGTTACACATAGCTTTACACATCTCCGTCATGCTAGGTTGTAAGCACCTCACTACCTTTGATGCACATAACCTAAGTTCTTTACATATAATGTTACACATCTAAACACCTTGCTACTCAAGGTACACATAACATTAGTTCATTACAAATAATATTGCATATCTTTTCCATACTAAATTATAAACACCTCACTACTCTTTTTGTAATAACACTTTATCGTGCAGAACAAATAAATAATAAGATCATTCTTTAATCAACTTGAGAAGCTCTCTATAGTAAGTTTCTAGTGATTATTTATGAGATTCATAGTGATTATTTATGAGATTCAAAACACGAATGACCATCCTCCAACATTTCCAATTATCTTGGTGTGTTCTTTTAGGTATTATGATGTCTACCACATTTTCTCAATAGCTATTGGGAAAGAAACATTTTTGTCTCTTATCAAAATTGATCTCCAATGGTGTAGATATATCTTTCTTTCCATTTAGTTATATAATTTCTCTCCCATGATAGTTATATATAATTTCTCCAATAACAAATATTTTAGCCCAACTTTTACTATATGTCAATTCTCCAATGACAAATATTTTAACCCATTTTTTATTCACACGGCATAACTTGGCATAACTTTGTAAATGTATCGACAAGATAACTTTATTAGTTCATAAAGGGATATGCCTAAAGTAATCCATTATTTCCATGTGGGATTATTTCCTTGTGGGATCTATGATAAACAATAATGAGTCATTTGGTTCTTTATTTTGGCCGAGTAAATAAGTATGAAAATGATTAGTTGTAGCAATACATTAGTCACTGCAATTACGCAAGTAGCTGAGAATTGGCTTAAAATTGTGACAAATTGTGGTTCATTTTATCATAGTAAAATTTGTTCTCAAATCTCTAAATTTACTTTATTGAGATATTATATTAATTTTTTTATCAATCCCTTACGTTAATGCGTAATAGGGTAGGTTCGTTTATCAACATTCAAATCAACGAAAAAAAATGCAATCCTTATTGTTGAAAAAGTGTTAATTAAATACCTAATTAAATTATTAAAGTCTTAAATATGTGAGTTATATAATACACATTTAAACTTACAAAAAATAGAAAAAGAATATTTTGATGAATACAATGAGAAGAATATGAAATATCCTTGTTACAGAAAAATGACCTTTAATGGTTCAACATTGTGTTTAGAGATATTAAATGTGATCATAAGAAGAGTATTTATTAGTAAGTTTAAGATAATGAATATAAAAATAGTCTTGCATTATAAGTTAGCCCTTTATATATATCTTATGCATAACTATTATATTTAAATGTTGTATAAAATTTTGATTCTTTAACATTAATTTTTATTTATCAATTATTGCATTGTGTTTATATAAAATATAATTTTAAGTAGAGTAAGTTATATAGTGGTCAACTGTGTTGGAATTTTAGATTATTTTTTTTAGGTTTTCAATTTTTATCTTTTTTTCATCATATAATGTTTTATTGAAAAAAATGCCCTTCAACACTAAAGTTTTGCTGAAAAATTTACACTTCAATAATAAAAAGTTTAACATTAACACACCAATTTTTGCAATGTTAACATGTGAGTGACAAAAGTTACAACCTTTTATACCAAAGAAATACTTCAACATTAGGAATTGAGTTCTAAAGGATAGATAAATACAATATGGCTTTTTGTGAATGTGTATTGTACTACAAAATTCTCTCCATCTTTTGTCAAAGGAAGTTTAATAAGTTGTGTTTACCACGTGTGTATTGTTTGGATTTCTTAATTATTATTACAAGTGAAAGCCCACAAATCATTGAGAATAATATGTATTATCTAAGTTGAACTTTATCAAAACATGACAAAATAAATGTGTTGTGTTTTCTAATACCAATAATTTATTTTTATTAGATTATTATTAAATTTATCAAAAAAATAAATAAAACATCTGACCAAAATTCCCTTTTGAAATTAGAGGATGTTCTCACCTTTAAGGTTCATAACATGTTTCTAACAAAAATACATAGATTAATGAAATTAATTATTATAATTTTCCATTTTACAAGTAGCCATGGCATAGAGAATAGAAAATTTTTAAATCAAGATTAACATTAAGGTATACACATATTTTTATATTTTTATATCACTTGCATATGCAACAAAAAAGCTCTATATTTTGATCATCCAATCATTTTAAAGTCTCACTAGCATTTTTCTAGTCAAATTCCAACCTTGATAGCCAATATCTTCATAGTGATATTGACTTTTATGAAATGAGAATAGTGATTTTAATTTATTTTTGTTGGCTTCATTGAAAAACAAAAAATAAATACAAATTAACACTAAAATTTACTAAAACTAAATAATTACAAGGCAATTATTTAAGTTGTAATAAAAACAATTATAAATTAATTCTATAAATAAAATTAATAAAAACTTACCTCAAAATTACATGACGAACATCAATTTTTATAAAAAAATATATAATAAATTAATGTTACAAACAATATTTATATAAACAAACTCTAAAAAAAAAATATTATTTTTTCCATTTTTTTTAAATTCCATTCTCTTAAAATAAAACTATTTACACAATAGCAAAAAGCATCAAAGTCCTTGCCTTTGAAAAGTAATAAAATTAAAATTTGAAATTTAAAATAAAATAATGAAAAAACTCCAATCTTTAAAGGAAGTGAAATTTGTATCCTAGAGTGTTGTGTCCTAACATGTTGTATTCTAACATAAGAATCAATTATTATTATATTATATATTATTAATAATAATCAAAATATTAATAAGTTGTCTATCTAACACAAACCTGTGTATAAACATCTACACATGCTAGAAACTTGATGTGTATAGACATATACACATGCTAGAAACTTGAAGCATAACAAAGAGTTGAGAATTAATTTCCATCCCCGAATTGAGGACTGAAGATTTGAACTTGAAAAAGAGAGTTGTAGTTTTGATTTCACCCTCATGCACATGGTTTGGAGAGAAGGAGAGATGGTTTTTCTTCTCTTTTTTCAACCATAAAACGAAAAAAATGCTAGCCCTCAAATAAATCTTTGTAGGTATCATTTTAACACAAACTCATAGAGTAGATGATTACCATTCTTTGACTAATATTATGCATGAATAAAAAGACTAATTTGTAATATGGAAGAGACTAGCAATTTTTTTGGCTCCAAATGTACTAAAAATGACATTTTCAAGTCAGAAAAAAACCTACATATTACATTCTCTCATCAAATCAAATAACTTGAAAATGGAATATTTTAAAATTTGCAAAAGTTTTCATGTGAAAATAAATTGTGGACCTTTGATAAGTTGCACTCTTTCATACCCATTGAATTAAGTGCACAAAATAAAATTTTCAAAATGAAAGAAAGAATTTGGATTCACATCCTCAAGTGCAAACCCCAATACATTTTTTAATTTAGTTAATAAATGTCGAAAACTAGTCTTTCCAATACAACCTTTTTTTCACATCAAAGCTTAAAGGATGAAGAGGGTTTTCCTTTGAATATCACACCAATCTACTGTCCACAAAAGCTCAAAGTTTGGAGACTCTTAAAGTTCAAAGGCCAAATATCTTATAAGGAAAGAACCAAAGAAACAAAGAACTAGTTTTCTCTTAGCCTCTACATTAATGGAACCAAGTTTCGTATTCTCTTCCAATTTTGAAAGAAACTAAAACCAAAATTTCTTGTTTTGAAAGGAATTTTAAAATATAGAAATTGTTAATGCTCGAGAATTATCAATAACAAATAAATAAATTCATGAAAAAATAGGAAGTTTCCATGTATTAATGTTTAATGTTTGTAAATAAAAAACCATAAAAATTTAAATCTTGATTTCATGGTATGGCATCAAGAAGATGAGGGACCTTTTTGGCGCGTTAGATGTAATAGAAACCTGAAAAATCAGACATCCCTTAACTTACTTG
>LPNX010000830.1:526344-545277 GCA_001517045.1 Pseudotsuga menziesii | reverse complement strand
TTTGCATAGGTCAGCTTGGCTGATGTTTCAGTAGGTTTGATCTCTGCAGGAATCCTACTATACATTTTGTTGAATCTTTTTGAGAAATCAGCCACAGTCTCAACTTTCTTTCTTCTGAGTGCACCAAATTCAGTGATATAATATGTGTGGTCCTTGGTGTCTCCCCACTGCCTCAGGAAAAGGTCACGAAGTTCTTCAATGATTGTAATGGAGTTGGCTGGCAGCTCCCTGAACCATTTTCTCACATCTCCATCTAAGCTCTGCACAAATACTCTCATCCATACATCTTTAATTTCAATGTTCTGATTGTCTGCATAACTCAGGAAGGCTTCCCAATGTTCTTCTGCAGTTGTTTCACCTTGTCCATTGAATCGGGGCATATATTTCTGATAATCATGAGTAGGCAAGGCATGTAAGGGCTGGGGTAATGCTAATGGTGCATACCTAGCAGCTATCATTCTGTCCATCATATCCATAGGTGGATTTTGGGCTTCCATTGTGGACTGAGGCTTAGTTTGAGGTTTTGAAGAGGAAGAAACTTGACTGGTACTTGCTTGGAATGGATTTTTTCCTATTTTCAGCTGAAAAAGTGGGATTTTTCCAGGAGAAGTAGTTTTAGCTTTCAAAAAGTTTTCTGGATTGGTAAAAACTTGAAAAGTATTTTCAAGAATGATAGGTTTTAACCAAGGAGAGTTTTCTGCTGGGTCTAATGAATCACCCAACTGGTGAGGATCACAAGCAGCTGGAAAAGATTGGGACCTTCTGAGCTTTCTTACTGTTTTGATAATATTTTCAGGGTCTATCACACCATGTAGCAAAGGAGATGTAGGTCTGCTCCTGGTTCCAATACTTCTAGAAGCCAGTGTGTCCAAACTTGGTGAAAATAGCCTTTAAAGATGCTGGTTCGAGTCCACCTCTCAAACCAGGAAAATGATAAGTATCCCAGGGAAGATTTGCTTCAGCTTCGTCCCCGGCAATGGCGCCAAATATGTTTGTGCCAGAAATTGTTCCTAAGGCTAGGGGAACAAGCCAACACAATCTCAAGAGTAAATTCAATTCAAACTAGGGTTTAGGGTTTTTGTTTTAAGTGTTTTGGTCATAAATTTCAAGAGCATGCAGGGAATACATTCATCAGATAAGCAACAACTAAATCAAACACAATCACTGATAAAGATGCATATATAACATAAAAATCTAACCGAAAGCCTGTATTGAAGTTTACACATTATGGACAAGCACTGCTAGAAAACACACATTAACCAGCACTGAAATTGTCAATTAAGAAGCTAAATAAACTCACAGTAAAGCCAACACAGACCAAAAGTAGGGTAAAGAGTCATATATCCATAGTTTGATCAGTAAATGTACAAGAGAGTTACAACACTTATCTTTGAATAAGCCTGAAAGTATAGTAGCCCACAAACCTCCTGATGCTCCCAGAAAAATTAGAACCTTTACAATGACTTGCTAACTTTCCTAAATAGACATCCTCTCAAAATCAGTTAGGTTTCACTTTCTAACTGCTCCCATCGAATTACCAAGGAGGGTAAAGTCAAAAATTGTTTTTTACAAAAATTACAAATTGCTAAAAATAGCAAACTCTTAACCAAAATAAACTATTCATCTTAAATAACAGCTAACTACAAACTGCCTCAAAGCTCCTTCGCTGCCTCCACAAGAAGAGATATACCATCTAGACTTGAAGACTTCTTCTTTGCCCTTTTATGCTTTTTCTTCATATCATCTAACTTTTGTTGCAATTCCTTATTTTCCTGCTGCAAATGATCAACAGTCTTCTCCAGCTCTGTAGTATATCTGTTAGTGGCTGCTTTCCTTTTTAACACTTCTCTAGATACTTCAAATAGCTGTAAGAAATGCTGATGTACATCTTGCAGCTCCTCTACCAGCCCCTTGTTGACCTTGAACAAACTGTCATTAGTCTCCTGTAGCTACTTCACCTGCTGTTTATATTTCTGAACTCTTCCCTGTAAGCTTTCTTCATCACTAGGGTTTTCCAGTACATTTGGCTCCTGCATTAAAAGATCTGAAAAATCAACCTGAACAACAGATTCTTCTATAACTCCATCTTGCTTCAGTATGGCTTCATCCTCTTCATCCCATTCCTGCTTTTCAAGGGCACATGTATTTGCTTTTTGTTCTTCCTGCTGTTTGATGATTTTATCTCTTATCTCAACTATTATCTCTGATAACTTAGGAGCAGGTTGACATGCTTCATTTGTTAATTGTGATTTTTCTGTACCTGCAGGTTGAGAAGAAGAAACAGGCTTAGCAGATGCCTTTCTTTTGCTTTTACTGCCCTGTTGAAAACTTTCTGTTCTTTCACTAGAAGAAGAATTGATTAACACTGCTTCCTGTTTGGATTCTAGTTTAGGGTTAAGCATCTTTTTCATGTTCCATCTCAGCTTGTTAGTAGGTCTGGTTTGAGGCCTTTTGTATGATCTTCTGTATGAAGCTACCTCCTTCTTTTTCTTTTTCTTAGACTTGTCTGATTTTACCTTTGAGGTAGTAAAATCTTCAAATGCTTCTGTACTTGGTTCAGTCATGATAAGCTGCTGTCCATCTTCCAACAGATAACCTTCATCTTCATATATAATTGTAAGGGGGCTCCTTGGTTTAGTTTGTAATTCTTCTTTAAGAGTAGCAGCTTTCTCCATATCAACAGTGAAACCAGGCTGTACCTCTTCACCTGCAAACAATGAGTATTTGGCTTTAGGATACTCTGAAACCACTTTGAACTGACTGTCATCCTTTGCATGTTCTGAGACTTGCTCTGTCACCTTCTTGGCTTTGATCTCATCCTTGCTTGTAGATGGGACTGAGTGACCTAGCTTTTTGATCATCACCTTACCCTTGTCAGTTTGTCTTTTTGGTTGTTGGTCTTCTCTTTGAGGATGAATGTCAGACCAAAATAAAAAGAAATCCCAATTCCTTCCCGCATGCTGCAGCACTGTAGTGATAATTAGTTTGATGAGGCCATGGTGAAACAGTGACTATGAGGTGTGATCATCTTGTTCCTTTATTTTGCTTGACATCTTCTGCAGGCTTTTTAAGAAAAAGAAAGGCAAATTCATTTTAGACACCCCTACTAAGTGCTGCAGGAACCTGAAGTGGTATTTAAAGACAAAGGAGTATCTTCCTTCACAAGTCACATAACTTTGAAGGATTCTTAAAGGCTCAATCCACTCCTTTCTAAAATTTTGAATGAGGATCCCTTTGCTCCAGTTAGGAATGACATTAGGCAATAAATATCTTTGGGGGTCAAATTCAAAAGGTGATTTTTTAAACCAGTGTTCTCCCTCATTTCTGATTTCAGTAGATTCTGATATTAACTCCACAGTTAGCTTAAATTTCAGAGCATCCATCATGATCATATCTTCTTTGAGTCCTTTGGCAAATTTGCAGGACACCTGAGAATTAAAACCATCAATCTTCTTGAAAAAACTCAACCACCATGCTTGCTGAAACATCTCTGCACAGTCTGGAAGCTTTTGAATCCAAGTTAGGTCTGAGGGTTCAACTCTGTTAACCTTTCCACTTTTCCCCATATTCTCCTTTCAGCTGATAGAAACAGTCTAACTTGAGGCTTCAGAAATGTTTTGAAACTAGTTTGCTGTTGTTTGACCTCCTTCTCACTTTGCTAGGTACCTCTGTACAGGCCTGCAATATCAACTTTCCCTTGTGTTCACCCTACAATTTGGTTCATGAATAAATACACTATGAGATTATATCAAACCTTCAGGAAGACTGTGATAAGCACAATATAGATCTGCTCATACTTCGAACTACATCAATAAGCATAATGTCGAACTGTTAGGGTACATAAGCCAATCAAATTCCTGGTTTTAGGGTTTAGGAAAAACAGTGTACTGTGTCTTCAAACAGAAATTCCATCCTTATTAGAAACTGTTTTGAACCCTTCAAAATGGCACTGCAATGTCCAGAGTACTTAAATGCAGTGGAAAACTGTCAAAAGGTATGGATATTGTATATTAATGCTTCACTTAAATGCCTGCATCCAAAAGCATCAAGACAGCTTCACTTCAAACCCTAAAACTTCCAGTACTTTATATGTTCAAACACAACATCACCCATAAGCTCATTGAATCAAGTTGGACTGTTAGCATGAAAAGAAGGAACAAATACACCAGTGTTTGCAAAATCTTTATCCAAGCCACAAACTGTCACCAAATCCTGTACATTCAGCCTATATGTCCTGCAATCATTCGAGCATGGTTTTCCCAGCAAAGTTTTCACACATCATGACAATTCCACAGTTTTATAAACCACTCAAATATATCAACAAAATAGCCTCTGTGCATAACCATCAAATCTATGAATTTTCTGAGTGCTATCTTCTGCAATTTCTAGTGCATTAGGTCTTGAGAAAAGACTCTTCAATCAACTCCTTACAAACACCATGCATCATCGCCAGAGTATCAAATATATGGGAGGACTAATTATAAACATTCTTCCTTCAATCAATCACTAAACTCTACAGGCTGAATGCTTTAACTTCGAAGACTCTTTGCTGCTCTGTTCCTTCAGGTTTTTGTAATGGCTCCTGGTGGCTATTTCAGTGGTGGAAATTTTGTCCTACAACATATCTTATCATCTCCTCCAAGCACATTCTTTTAAATCACCATGCAACCATAAAAACCCAAACCTTAGAGTTATAAGGGTTTTTTAGTGAGGTACCTGCCAACTTCTCGACTGCTGGAGCTTAAGGCTTCTCTTTAAAGCAACAACAGTCTCTCCTCAGGTGCACAGGTGTCTCCAGGTTATCTCTTCAACCGTAAATGCAAGAATTAAGAAGCCCTAACTTTCTGCTAACGTTGCAAGTGCTGTCTTCCTTCACAGGAACATAATCCAGTTTTTTAGCATTTTAATTCTTCTGCATGAACTTGCCTTCCTATAAAAATGCATGTGGAACGAGAAATTTGACAGTTTAAACCGAGATTTGATGATTTGTCCAACTAATTCCACGTTTTTAGCAATCATGAACCCGTTTTGGCTGCATGACTGAGATCGGCTGAAATGTGTGTCTAAACTGCAGTCACACGTGTTAAAATACCTTGCAAAAGACAATCAATCACTTCCAGATGATACCCATGATGAAAAACTGCAAAAATATTTGAAAAACAGAGAGGCGCGATTTTCTTGTAGCGCTTCCTTTGTTAACTTTTCCACCAGCGCTACAAGAATATTTCCTGAGCCAATTTCTCGCAGTTTTACAGCTTTTTGCTAAATTGTCGGAGGTTTAGAGCATTATTAGGCTTAAAGAACAAGTTTACTTGATCTCTTAACATATTATTGATTCAAACTTTGAACATAGACCTTCTTTACCCCTTTTAAAAAATCTAAAAAGACCATTAAAAGACCATTAAAAAGTCAAATAAAATCTAAACAAAATGTGCTCAAAAACTATTAAAAACTAATAGATCACCAATAGAATCTCCAAGGAGACCAAAACTGAAAAGTAACCAAACATTTAACTGAGGGTGATTGGAAAACAAACCAAAATTGAAGAAAACAAACCAAAATTGGAGAAAAAAAATTACTGACTTAACAGAATGTATCAATGTTATTAAATGAGCGAAGTTGAATGGGAACTATTTCGTTTTCAACTATGTTTCAGTAGTTGTAAGAGCGTTCTAACTTCCTGAACCTATGTTCTTTCCTGAATGTTCTTCAGTATACTTTGTGATGTCTTCCACTATGAGTAATGGGATTTTTAACTATTGATGAGCTATCTTATCATGTATACTTTTATTCATGTTTATATGTTTGGTTAAAAGAGCAGCTATCTGTGATTTTCCATAACACATGGACAGTGGTGCATTACTCATGAAATAATATCTAGCTCTCTAGAGATATTTTAGTTAGCCTTTACTTTCCCATAATTTATGTGATTTAGATGCTTGTGAGTTCTAAGATGAGAGGTAGGAACCTGGGCATCCCTTTATGACAGCTCCTTGCATTCTTATCACCCTGCATGGTTAATTAGGCACGTGCATTTCATAAAGTAAAAAAAAAAATACATGGTAGATCGGGCCACAACCAATAAAACCTTTTTTTTGTTACTTGACCTACGGTAGCCAGATCGCAAAACTGGATGGATTCCCTATACCAAACAGTCACATGCTAGTTGGGAACGTTGACTGGGGAGAATCCCTTGCTGTTGTTTCCTGTGAATTTCTAGGCCTCAACACAGCCTTGCCTTATATTTTCAGGTTCTTCCATCAGCAGCAACCTTAGTCTGAAGCACCCACTTGCATTGAACCAATTTCCTCCCCGGAGGAAGAGAAACTAGCTCCCAAGTAGTGTTTTTCTGAAGAGAATTCATCTCTTCATCCATGGAAACTTTCCATCTCGGATCCTTTCGAGTATGGTAGTAAGACTTAGGGTCTTAAATTATCATCAAATAACAATATTATGACATCAAATGATTAGGACAATAGAGCAGAATACCTACTATTTGGAAATCAGACCAGGTTCTCCTTGGATCATCCAGATTTCCAATGTTATCTCCTACGGAGGAGAGTGTCTGTCGGGCCCAAGTTGGGAGATGGTTTTGTACTTCAGGTTTTTATTCAGCATATGATATTTTATTTACACTGATATCATAAATCATAGGATCCAAATCAGGGTCATCACCCCCAATTACATCATCCAAATATTCAGTAGAATAGGAAGGAAAATCAACAGTTTTCTCCTTCACTAGTTCTACCTCCTGAAGAGGCTCATCGAACTTGACACTCCTTTCAATGATGATCTATTTTGTTTTGATATCCAACCACTTGAAACCTTTAGATTCATTAAGATATCCAATAGACATACATTCAATGCTTTGCGGTTGCAAAGCCCTCCTTTTATCAAGCGGAATTCGGGCCCATGCAGTGGACCCAAACACCCTCAGATTTGACACATCCATCTTGTGTCCAAAATATGCTTTGGAAGGGGTATTCCATTTCATATATGAGTGTGGAAATCTATTCTGAATATATGCTGCACCATGCATGGCTTCATCCCAGCCAACTTCTTTGATTCCAACATACAGGTGGTCATCTCCTTGAGAGACTGATTCTTCCTCTCCACTACACCGTTCTGATGGGGAGTGTAGGGGACTGAATGCTGGATCTAAATACCACTTTGGGAACATTTATGCAGTAAATCATTACTGAAATACTCCCCACCATTATTAGATCTCAAAATATTGATCTTTTTTCCAGATGCATTCTCAATCAAGGCCTTCAATTCAGTGAATTTTTCCAAGACTTCTAACTTCTTTTTGATAAAAAGACCCATGTGTATCTAGAAAAGTCATCAATGAAATTCAGAACATACCTTGATCCATTCATGGATGTCATAGTCATGGGACCTCTAATATTAGAATGTATCAATCCCAAGATGCATGATGCTCTGCTTGCCTTCCCCCGATCGAACTTATGCTCAGGGTGCTTTCCAACAACATAGCCCTTGCAAATTCCAGTGGTAGCTTTGATGACTAGGAGGCCTTCAACCATAGAATTATTCTATAATTGCTGCAAGTATTTGAATTTTAGGTGGCTGAACCTCTCATACCACATTCTACTGACTTCATTTCCATGATTCAGCAATGCGGTGGGATTTGCATCCACCACAAAATGGGAGAACTTGTAGGCTTTTGCATGATGATTTGCAAGGCCTTTTGCTACAAGTTTTTTGGATGCAAGTTCTATGATCTCTACATCATCTGGGATAAAGGAGAATCTCTTGGGAACTTTTGTATGTGTTGTTTTATAAACACTTAGGAGGTTTGATGCAAGATATGGTACATACAAAACATTGGGTTATCATGGATTCAATAGATTATGAATATGTGAAAAATACCCCAAGCAAGATTGATCAAGTCTTGATTGACTCAACTAACAAGAGAATGATTTGGGATTTATCCTGATTACATTCTTTGCATCAAAGAAGGTATCTTTTTCTGTCGCAACATCAAATAACCACTTATACTACGAAACGAGAACTCGACACAGTTCTCGTTTTTCTCTCTCCTAATTTTAGTAGCTAATTTTACCTCCATTTAAAAAAGGGTTGATACCAGTATCACACATTTTGATTTTAAGGCATTTTTTGGCCTTTGAATCATCTTCATCATAAAAAAATTATTACTTTCTATTTTCAAGTGTGTTTTTTAGACATTTAACAAAATACCATACATTTAGAAGCAAGTTATATTGAAACACACACACACACACACACATATATATATTGCAATTTTTCTTTAAAATAAGACATTTTTATAGGAAAAATAAGACTTTTTTATTGACAAAATTCTAAGAAATTCTATAAAATAAAGACATTTACAACCATTTTCAATATATTTTCATAGATTTTTTGTATAAAATGATACTATTTCATACTATATTCCTAAATATTACGATTCACATAAATTCACGAAAAACTATACCATATATTTTTAAATATCATATTAAAAACAATATATATATAGATTTTATTTCTAAAACAAAGTCTAAAAGTAAAAACAGTACTAATATATCTTATCAAAAATTTGTCAAATCTAACATTTTATTCAAGACATTAAACTAATCAACAATATCATGTAGGCTAAATTCTTCATCAAAATTGGAATTTTATGGAGCTTGGGTTTCCTCAGAGACATCAATGTCCTCTTTCATTGACTCTTCTATGTCTGCAAGATGCCTGAAGTGCTTCTTTCCAAACATCTCTCATAATGGGGGTTGAGGATCTTTTGACGTCTTTTCCACAAGTGTTTCACTAAACTCTCATTTCTTCAAACCAATTTCTTGTAATTCATGTGGAAGAACTTGAATAGCATTAATTCTTTTCTTTATGCAACTGCATTGTAGTGGATCATTATCAATGGATATGGAATTTATTCCTTTTATTTTTATGCTTTTTGGGAAGGCATTTATATTCCATATATTACCACCATGTTCCATATTACTCTTAGAACCATATATTTTACCTTTCCTATGTCAAAGTCTAGCTAGTAATGCAATTTCCCTTAGGCAATTCCTATGAAAGTTAACTTACAAATGTTGCAGATCATAATCCATTTTTAAAAACTTAATAAACATGATCAAGGACATTCATTGATGTCTGATACTCATTCCCATACTTTGTTCTATAATTTGGGAGGGTCGTACCTGATTTGGAGAGCTAGTTCGACCATCACCCTTGGGGGATTTGAACACAATTTCCTAGTAAAATTGTATTGTTTCACCTTAACCCAAAACAAGTTTTCAGAGGTATAAAGTCTGATACAAAGTTTCCATATACCATATTGTGGTGTTATAAGACTCACCATACCGTTACATTTCAAATTCAGGACCATTTGGTGAAAATTGGAACCCTCTAGAGTCATAATTAGTTAAGCTTGAATTTTGCCAAATTTGTAATTGTCTCCAAAATTCAAAAAAAAACATTTCATCAATGCTAGTCTCTAGGTTGAAAACACTTTCAATTTGAAATATTTATAACATATATCCAATAACAAAAATATTGAATTACACCATTTAAAAATAATTATTATATAACAAAATCTTAAAATTAGATAATAACAACCATAAATGTCACAAAAACATGATATCAAAAATATTAACCACCATAAACGTCACAATACATGATATCAAAAATATTCACCATTATAATCTTCACAAAAGATGAAATAAAAATATTAAAAAAATAAATATCACACCATATAACTTAAAATACATTAATTTTAAGATAACAATATTTCACTATCATAACAAACCCCTCTCTCTATTTAAAATGACATAAAAAATATATCCATCATATGGATAAGAGCCCAACCATGTAGCGACATATCATATAAAAAAAAATATGCCACCCCATAACATGACCTTAAAAATGTCAGAATGAAAAAAATGTACCACATATGATATAAATAAAACCCTCAAAACCCACAACAAAAAATGCCCCCTTCAAAATGAAAAAATGTTATCACCTCCACGTGGCAATATTATTGGTTTACTAAAGTTTTAAAGTGCTAGGTCGTCCGAAGCAAAGGTTGACCTCAGATTCTATTTACCACTTTGAAATATTCAAATATTTAACTTGTCATACCTTACAAAATATTTATCGACGTCATCACTTACGAAATTGTGATTAAGGGGAAGCCATATGGCAGTCAAAAACTGGGGTTGGTGATAGAAAAATTTGCATTTTTAATGTAGAATGGGAGTTGGTGGTCAAAAGTTCAATTTCATGTAGCTTCAGAAGAATTGGGTTGGTGGTCAAAAGTCAATTTCATGTAGCTTCAGTAGAATTGGGGTTGGTGGTCAAAAGTCAATTTCATGTACCTTCAGTAGAATTGGGGTTGGTGGTTAAAAGTTAAATTATTGTACTTCTCACATGTTCAATGAATTATTGGATTTATAATGCAGAATTGAGATTAGTTTATTGCAGTTTATAACTCAGAATTGAGGTAGGTTCATAACATTATATATTGAGAGACAAAGCGCTTCACACTTATAAAAGTGTGTTTATAAAAGTAATGTTAGATTTTCGAAATTATGTTTGATTTTTTTTTAATCTATTTATTAAATATTCATCTAATAAATATTCATCTAGCCTTCAGCTCTAAAATATCAATTTAGTTTGAAGATAAAAAACAATAAATTTCATAGGTGACAAATCAAAACAGAACAGAACAAAACAAAAAAACACACAAAAGAATGTAAACATATTAAATAAAACTAATTAAAAAAATAAACTAAACAACATTGACTCCATAATAGCATAAATGTTATAATTCCTAGCAAAGTCCCAATTTCTAAATCAGTAGATGCCAAACCAAATGCTATTGCTATCGAAAATCATATAAATATAATAATGAACAAACATAAACTCTATTTCCAAATCAAGATACGTCCAATGGCCAAAACAATACAGTCCAAATTCAAAATGCGCAAAAACGTATTCATACAAAAAACATATGTAGAGGTTGGCTAACAACAAACACAGCTCCAGAATAGAAAATAATGAGGGGTCCTAGAAAACAATTGGGGGGTCCTGAACCTCCGAGCAGCAATAGCTAAGATCGAAAGAGCAGACTGAAATCTAAACAGTAAAAGATAATGAAAATGGCAGGGGCTATTTTTATAAGCAATTTAAAGGTTTATTGTATTTTTTTAATTATTTGAACTGATGTTATTGATAAGCCGGGTCACAATGAGGCACCCATTTTGGCTGTTATGCATTGGGGATGCCCAAAATGCTGCTCCCTGAACCCATCCAAGTCCTCTGAAATGGTGGAACTGGGAGGACAGGCCCGCCATCCTTGGGGACATGTCTCCTTCCGTTTTTACTTATTATTGAACTTCACACTCAACTCCTAAGCAATGGGAACAATTCATGGCCTCCCTGGCCGTGTACGGGTTCAGAGAAGCCTTAGGAAATGTCTGTCGCTTCCAGCTTTCAAGGAGAATAACACTGCGTTAAGTGAAAGATTACTTATTTTTACCAAATTCAAAGATCATGAATGCTCTACAGAGAAATCAATTTGTTAGAAAAAATGACTAAATCATTAGGAAACACTAGTACTCACAGAACAACTGCCAATCTTTAACAAATGATGCACACATTATCACAAGACCCTTATTGGGCACCCCGCCAATCTTAACAAATTAATCATGTAGATTATTGGAAAAACCATTTTAGACATGGTATTGTGGGTATATCATCAATACCAGGGACAAAATTCATATCAAAATAAAAAATTTGTAATTTAGCAAAACCAGAATTTCTACTGCTTAGTTTATGACACACTATGCCATGACAATCGACTACATATTACCACCCTACAATAATCATCGGCCCTATCAGAATCACAACCCAACATTAAAAATTCACAGTTAACAACAAACCATTAATCCGCTATGAAACAACATCAAATATTCCCTCAGTCTTTGCAAAATCTCAATCAAACATATAGGCATATCGTTGTATTGTGGTAAAGCAACAAGTCAAATTCATACACAAAGAAGATAATTTTGTTTTGTAGTTAAAAAAACCAGCATTCTTACTTTGTTTACAAGACTATGCCATGACAGAATAGACTACAAGCCAAATTGTTATATTGGCATCTCCTACTGGAGTCATTTGCCTCGCACTTAAAAAATTAGAGTTGAGAAAAGACAGAACTTCACTGAGAAAGACGGCTGATATGATATTTGAGAAACATCAATAATAAAAGTAATCAACTCTGCCCTTATATGCTAAAAACAGAGCCCTACAACAAGTAGATTTTGCCCTCAATTGTCAAAAATGTCATCATCATCGTCGGGGAGAGGCTGTGCTGCAGCAGCTGCAAGATCTGCCTCATACCTTACTCACAAACAAAGTTTCAGAATCTAGATATTAAATACAAATGTTGGTAAAAATACAAGCTAAGAATAAAAATATTGTTATTATGATGCTTACTACAGTTGTGTGGCCATATCAATCTGAACCTCTGGTGGAGAAAGAGCAGGTGACTCCACAAAATGAAGGTTAGGATCCCTGCATATGACAAATCTAAAATGTAAATAACTTGAACTATGTAATCTATTAGCTTCTCCAAAATTCTTTGAAGCCAAACTATGTTCTAAATATACGAAGGTCAAATATCATGCGCACGGAGCGGAGCTCCGCTCTTGGGGTGCCAAAGCGCCACCCTTCACGAGCGGCGCGATTTTGAGAATCGCACCGCTCGTGAAGGGTGGTGCTTTGGCACCCCAAGAGCGGAGCTCCGCTCCATGCGCCACTCTTCCCAAAGATCCTATGGCTAGGCTAGGATAGGGGTGCAGCTTCATCTTCGGATGCAGGGGAGGTTTCCTTGGCTGTGAGGGATGAAGGCTCCATGTTGTGCTTGTACTTGGCTTCGGCGTGGCATCCTCCTAGTAATAGAGAAGTGAAAGGCCCAGTCCGCCATTTCCCCAATCCCGCATTCAATTCTCTTTCATCCAGCCACCATAGCACTCCATGGGGGGGCTCCCTCTAACCCCCCTCTATCCTAGACACATCCCAAGATCGCTAACTTGATAGAGACATCTACCACGCATACCCTTCATTACCAGCTCATAGCCCAATATAAGACAATCTCACGTACCCTTCGATGGATTCTTATTGTTTTTCTTTTTCCAATGTCTTCTTGTCTCTTTTCGAACCTATGGAAGACATACTCTTGCATGTTTCGGAACCGATGCACATGATCTTACTTACGATCACCTATTAAAATAAGTTAATGAGCCATAGTACGCGTTAGGAATGAGCAGACCCTCGGAACATGTATTCCAAGTGTGTTAGGTGGGTGGTCCCCAATTAGGGATGAGTAGTAATTGATGAGATGCAGCATAGTAGTTGGAGCTAGGGCGTGGTCCAACGGACGGATCCATCAGCATGGGAAGAAGGAAGGGGCCAACAAAGCCATCCAGTCATAAACAGTGATAACAGTGTTAGTCATTCTAGTATAACCAACTCCACAGACTGAAAACATTGAGCCATGCTTGTTTACTTATGAACATCTTGATTTAGCCATGCTATCACCAGAAAAACAAGATTTTGCTTTGCTCTCGGGGTGCCAAAGCACCACCCTTCACAAGCGGCGCGATTCTGAGAATCGTGCCGCTCGTGAAGGGTGGCGCTTTGGCACCCCAAGAGTGGAGCTCCGCTCCGTGCGCCACTCCTCCCATTTTCCAGTCAATTTTTATTATGATGCTTACTGTAGTTGTGTGGCCATATCAATCTGAACCTATGGTGGAGCAAGAGCAGGTGACTCCACAAAATTAAGGTTAGGATCCCTGCATATGACAAATCTAAAATGTAAATAACTTGAACTATGTAATCTCTTAGCTTCTCCAAAATTCTTTGAAGCCAAACTATGTTCTAAATATACGAATGTCAAATATCATGCGCACGGAGCAGAGCTCCGCTCTTGGGGTGCCAAAGCGCCACCCTTCACGAGCAGTGCGATTCTGAGAATCATGCCGCTCGTGAAGGGTGGCGCTTTGGCACCCCAAGAGCGGAGCTCCACTCTATGTGCCACTCCTCCTATTTTCCAGTCAAGCAAAAGGTCACACATCGGTTAGGAGCATACATCATCCCATTTATCAAAAGGAAAGAAGGTATGGACGCGATCATGACTATCTGAACCTAGAACACGACCCATGGCAGTGTTTGCAATGAATGGATTTACGTTTTCCCTACCTAAATGTGGTGAATTTGGTTCCATAGTTATATAAAATATGGATGTAATTAAATGTTTAAAATATAAAATGGGTGAGTAGGATAAGCGTTTAAAAAATAAAATCCAAAATAAGCTTATGGATATCACAACCATATAAAAATATATGAATATATGGATGTAATTAAATGTTGAAAATATAAAATGGGTGACTGGGATAAGCATTAAAAGTAAAATCCAAAATAGTCTTATGGATATCACAAGACTATTTTTATATTCATTATAAAAGAAATCCCTATTCATTATAGTCTTATGGTGAAAGGAAAGCCATATACATTATTATATTCATTGATTTAAAGGTAATGCATATATGCTAACGCGTTTTATATGAGAAGCTAGCATTTCCCATGTTAAATTTCAAGTATGCTCAAAAGGTTAAATACACTAGTATTTTCCTAATGGTGATTAAATTGAATACTTACCTTATTAGAGGAGAGAATCACATTGGTTAAAGAGAGTTTTATTAGTGTAATAAGATCAAATAATTATGAATATGGATGTAATTAATATGATATGGATGCAAATTAGATATTATATATAAATAAAATTGTAATTAATATGATATTAATTTGACATCTATAATCACATTGACAAATATATAATATTATTAAAATACAAATATGGATGTCATTAATAATATCATATATTTGTCAAATATATGATATGAATGTAATTAATATGATATAGATGTCAAATTGATATGGATTTAATTAATAAGATATGGATGCCAATCAGACATTATATAAATACAATTGTAATTAATATGATATTAATTTGACATCCATAATCAATTTGACAATTATATGATATTATTAAAATACAAACTTCTTTTCAATTGGAATTACGTAACTTACTTTGGACTCTAGTAAGCTTCTTCCTATCAAATTTGGGATGTATGTATACTAGCAGCTCTATTTCTAGTGTCATTTGCTAAAAAAAATTGATCATTATTTTTTTCTATAACAAATAAAATAATAAGTATTTTTTGATGCTACAGTTTGAGACATGAACAAACTAACTATAACATTACATAGGTAAATATATTGTGCTAAAGTGAAATGACATTTCTTTTTCTTTCCACCCCTTTTTTTTGGACTTGATCCCTAAAGCTAGCCATGTTTTTATCTCATGATCATCAATAGCCTTGGTTGGCTTCAATTTTTGCAATGGATTTCTTGTGATCTTATGTGATCCATTTCGCATCAACAAAACTATAAATTTCATATGGGAAAATAACTGACCTTCAAACCACAAAAACATTTTCAATTAATAGTTTTACTTGCATACCATTTACTATAAGAATTATTTAAATATAGAAATACAATGAAGCATGTAGTATAATGGTTAGGGACCTTATTAAATGATATAACTTTATAGAAAAGAAACAAGAACTCGCATGTCCTAAGTCTTATATGGGCTGCCATTTCGATAAAAAATTATAGACAGAGACAATTATAATTGTAACAAATATTTTTTTAATGTGATTATATGTCTCACGTGACTTCTTATGAAGAATGGGATACAATTGCAAAAGATCATGATTAGGAGGAATAAAAAGAATGTGTGGAGTGTATTAGGGGATTAGGTTTTTTTTTATAAATTATATCGAGACCTTCCTCTAAAGAAAATATAGATTCAATGGAGTGTTACAATCCATGGATGAATTTGAATAAATTCACATGGAACATTTTAGATGTTTTTATTAGTATGATGTTTGCAATTCAAACTCTAAAGGAGTTTTTTAATATTTATACATGAATCATTTATTTTTGTATGGTCTAATATATGATTCATTATGAATCACATCATAATTTCTTTGATTTTATATGGTTAGAGTGGTGAAATATTGATGGAATATTTTTCTTTTGTTTAATATGCAAGTTTTTAAAAAGTTGTAATTTATCTCTTGACGAAAAAAATCTATTTCCAATTTAGGGGTTGATTTTAAAGTTTTCGTAAACAACAGTATGGGATGTTTAGGCCATGGCTCTATTTTTTACTCCGAAAAAAAAACATGTATACTGGTATCAACACTTTTCTATTTGGAGGGTGTTTTTGGTGTTTTTTATGTAAAAAACATCATTTGTATGGCTAGAGTTCTCATTCTTAGTATAAAGTTCTCGTTTCATAGTATAAGTGGTTAAATGTGGCCTTCTTCTTACCAGCGAGCCGAACTTGTAGCCGTGGTCCGTCATCTCTAGTTATCACAACAACACGAGTGATAATCCCAATGTCAACATCCTTCATCCGTGGCTCGACATGAATAGTGGCAACTATCAATCCCTAGTTTAAGTTCAAAGGTGGGTTCTAATTCAATGGTTGATTCATTGATTGGTTCTGTGTCTGAGGCAGGTTTTGAGTCTGAGTCTATGGTGGGGCCTGGTTCTGCATTATCAGTTGGTTTTGTGCTTGGAATGTAGGCTGATTTTGATTCTGTGCATTCTATAACTGAGGAATTTGTCCTGCTTGCCATTTTGCAATCAACTGATGGCAACTTTCAACATTATGATCACTGGCTGCATAGTATGTGCACTGCACTCAAGGGCACTCCCTTTGGTAATGCCCAAATACCTCGCAAGTGTAGCACTAGATTGATTCATGACCTCATCCTCCTCCTCGGCCAAATCCTCCTCCTCAACCTCTGAACCCTCCACAGGGGAAAACTTCAATGAAGGTGGTGGTGTACGCTTACCTGTGATGCTGGTTGTACTACTTGTGGCTATGCTTGCGATTTCTGGGGGTCCTCACCTTTCACAAAGTATGAATCGTACATCCTTTCCTAGAGCAAATCATAAGTGCGGTAGTTTTTGTCGTCATGTCCAACTAACTGACAAAATGTACAGTACAAAATTTTTGCTTTGGTAACTATCTTCTGCATGTAATCGTAGTTCTCGTGTCGATGCCCATAGACCTGATAGATGCAGCACCATGGTGCACTAGCACCACTCAAAGGATTGGGGGCTCCTGACAGCAAATAATTCCAAAATGTCAGGCATGTATCCTTGGTATTTCCGCTTTCATGGCAACGGGTACACCAAATATCATCGTGATCTTCCTTGGCCTTTTTGGTGTCTTGCAATTGCAGCTTCAAATTGCCCAACTGCACCTAAGTCTAATTCATTCAAACAATGATTTCCCCTATTGGCGATGCCTCCAATTTCATCGCGGTATCCAGAGCCTCGCTCTGCGTCGCAATATTTTGCTGCATTAATGGTTGTCATATATATGGGATAAGCGCCATGATAAACCATTGTTTATGCTGAACCTTGCTCATATAAAAATGGACCTAAGCCATCAATGTCTTAAATAACTGATCAAAATCCCAAATCGTTTCATTGGGGAATTGTTTGATCTCTTTTAATTCAATAATGTACTGAACTTCGGACTTCAACTTCTTCAACTCCTCAAATAGCCCTGTTTTGATCTCATCCAATGTTTTTGCAGTACCTACCTAAGGCACCCTTGTGAATATCATAAAGCATTCCAATGCACGACTCCTCAGAGTAGTAGCTAGCTGAATTTTCTTGACATCATCATCAATAGTTTGTCAAGTAGTCCAGATCGCTTCACATAAGAACTAGTACTGCTCTGGATCGTTGGTGCCATTTCCATTAAATACCAGTAACTTCATTTCATCTCTTGGAATTCTGGACCTTCATCCTCCTGCTGGTGCTATATTACTAGACTGATGCTGACACATCATGCAAGTCGACGTATAATGTGCGTTCCCTCCTTTTGGTGGAGTAGTGCACGAAGGAGTAGACATGTTACTACTGGGGTTCAATCCTGGCTTTCTTCCAGGTGTAGCCTGGGCCTGTATGTCCTATTCATCACAAAAAGGTCACTTCATCCTGTGTGGTTTTTCTTCACGGTATCTCACTTCGAATTCAGCAGGACCTTCTCCTGTCCTCTGCCTCTTTTCTCGAAACCTTTCTCCTCCCCTCGTACAACCACTTGTTTCTTCAAGGACCTTTACATTCTCACCAGAACTCATGCCCATCTACCACTTACCTCCTTATGCATTTCACCCCTTTCTTTTGTAGTGCCTACATCCCATGACACCAGTGTCCACTACTCTTGATCCATCTTTAGGATACCCTTTGCACATACTAGTTGCTTAATCGATAGTTGTAGTGACAACATGAATCTTCCTCAAGGTCCATTGAAAAACTCTCTTTCTGCTTCACTAAAATATTTATTAGTATCAACAGTAAACTTAGTGATGTATCCTTCTAAGATACTATCCAACCATACCTCGACTACTTGCGATGCCTTGTTGCTAGTTTCTTGTAGTGCCTAGACCAATTCTGGGGTCTAGGATGTCGGCTCTCCTCCTTGAAAGTTTGTCTTTCACTTAGAGAACTTTTCCAACCATTCATGCAAGAGCACAGGAAATTCACAAAATAACCATTCATGAGGACCATCGTGAATATATCTATCCAACCAGTGGCCCATTGATAGATTAGGATTCTTTTTTTCAGCTTCAACAAACTCCCACAACTTCAGATTAAACCATCCCTCGATCTATGATTGAATAGGATGCTAGAACATGTCCCCCTCCTATTTGCAAATTGGTCTCGGCAATGGAACCATTTGTTGGTGAAGCCCACCAACAAAGCTTCGTCGACAGGGGTTCT
>LPNX010000830.1:488685-526096 GCA_001517045.1 Pseudotsuga menziesii | reverse complement strand
GGTAATTAATGCTCCACTAATGTCAATTAAACTTAGGATAGTGGTTTAACTAGGCCAATTTGACCGAAAGAGTGTGTATGATGGTAAATGTCTCCAACAGGTTCCCACTCTGTCGATGCCCTGCAGCGCAATCTCCCTGAGCATCGGCCTAGACAGGTTTTACCCTACCCAACAACGTCTACGGAGCAGACGAGGTCTCACCTCAGGCATTCAAGGGAGAGCTGTCAGAACTAAGTTTTCGATAATGGGAGAGGAGGATATGGGGATTCGACAGAGGGACATCATAACTTATGAAATCATTACACAGTATCAAAATATTGCAGCATTATTCATGGAACATCATAGCGCGTCAAATAGTTACAGAAACATAGATTGCATCAACTTAAAACCAACAGATCGCATCGATATAGCAGGAAGAAACTGAATCACATCTATATCAATTCATTGAAACAAAAACATAGTGGCAACATCATAAAAAATATATAACTAAAGACAAGAATTGAACCATACTCATCTCATCATATATTAATATTGCACAAATGTACCGCATTACATAATTCTTCTCCAAAACCAGAGACTGCATACACCAGGAAGAAGCCTGGATAAAATCACAGTTAAGATAGAAAATTATCCATAGAATAGATCACACCATATCTTATCCCATGCAATTGTGCATATAATCACATACAATCACTCACAACTACATCACATATGACTCATATGACTCTCTCCAATTTCCCCAAAATAGATCTATAAATAGGCTTATGCCTTTACATCAAGGGTCCATTACTAACTGATTTCTAACCGCTACTGACCTATTGCAACAAAACTTGCTCAAAATATACATAAAATATTCAAAAAGTGGTTATTTTCCCACTTATCGCATCGATCTTCCCTTGTGCGGTACCACGTGAGCTTGCGCAGCTGCCGCGATGCTGTGCAACTAACTCGCCCCAAACCCCTTGCCAACAAGACTCATGTATGCAAGTTGAAAAAGGCTCTCTATGGACTAAAGCAAGCTCTTAGAGCTTGGTATGGCAGAATAGGTAATTTCTTGACAAACATGGGATTTACCAAGAGTAAAACTAATCCTAACCTTTATATGAATATTATGGATGATGAACCAGTCATACTATTGTTGTATGTGGATGATCTATTTCTGAATGGAAATGAGAAACTGATCAAGGATTACAAGAAGAAGTTATCTAGAGAATTTGAGATGAAAGATATTGGATTGATGCATTATTTCTGAGGGTTGTAAGTGTGGCAGAGCCCAGAAAGAATATTTTTGAATTAGGGGAAGTATGCAGTGGAAATCTTGAAAAGATTTGATATGTTGGATTGTAAATCCATGGTAACACCCATGGACACCAACTTGAAGTTTTTTTCTATTGAGACATCAGAGTTAGTGGATATGAATCAATACAAACAAATTATTGGGTCATTGATGTATCTGATGAACACAAGGCCATATATATGCTTTGTTGTGAACACATTAAGTCAGTATCTAGTTAAAACTAGACAGATTCACCTGATAGCTGCAAAGGATGTGATGAGATACCTCAAAGATATAATAGATTTGGACTCTAAGAGAGATCATTACTATATATTTTATGGATATACAGATTCATATTGGGAAGGAAATGCCACAGACATGAAGAGCACCTAAGGTGGATGCTATTGTCTGGGATCCACCATGATGTCATGGTTTAGTAAGAAAAATTCCAATGATGCTCTTAGTACAGCTAAAGCAGAGTACATTGCAGCTTGCTCTGCTTGTTGTGAAGAGATATGGCTTTAGAAGCCAATGTCAAGATTATTTGACATTAGGTTGGACACCATGGTAATTCTTTATGACAACCAGAGTTGTATCATAGATATCAGACAATCTAGTGTTCCATGATAAATCAAATAATATAGAAATACAATATTTTTATATAAGGGATATGGTACAAAATGGATCTAGAAAGCTCCAGTATGTGAGTACTGATGAGCAAGTTGTTGATGTATTGACCAAGCCTCTATCTCGGGTGAATTTTGAATATTTTCATGACAAGCTTGGAGTAGTTCGAAAATACTTTTCTTGCAAGGAGGAATAGTGATGGGACTACAGATGATGAATATAGGACTTTATTCGAAAAGGAGGAACAAGTCAAAGCTATGGACTGTCCTCAGAAAGGAATAACAGGTTGAAGACATGAACCCTCCTTGGACAAAGGGGGAGAAGGTTGACAATATGGATCATCCTAGGAAAGGGGGAGTGGTCATGAGACTGAAATTGATGATGGATGATAGATGCTGACAAGGCCTGACATTCACTTGTGTACAATAGTATCCTCTCTTGAGGATGTTAGGTATAACACTTGGTGCATGAGAGTGGTCCTTACTAGCTAAGGATGGCCCTGCAAATGGTACTCTCGCATGGAGAGTACCCACATTCAGTTGTGGATACCATAGAATAAAACTATATCAGGACTAGTCCTAAACTTCATGGTATGTATTCTCTATGATGAGTCCTCAAAGACAATAGGACTAACATTTTGTATGTAGTCAAGATCTTCTCTATAGACGATACTCTTGTATGGAGAGTATGCCTACATTCATATCTAGATACCATAGAAAAAAACTTGCTTGGGAGTGGTCCTAACCATCGTGGTATGGATGCTATATGATGAGTCCTCACGGATGTCATAGTATAACACTCACTTGGGAGTGGTCCTAACATTCATGGTATGTATGTTCTACGATGAGGGCCGACATTTTGAATGTGGTCAAGATCTGCTCTGTAGGAAATATTATTACATGGTAGAGTACCTACATGTGAGTGTAGATACCTTAGTATAACAATCACTTGGGGGTGGTCCTAAGTTCCTAATCTCAGTGGTATGGATGGTCTATGATGATTCCTCATTGACGATAGGGCCTGCATCGGGTGCAGATGAAATCTACATTTAGTTGTAGACGATTTAGCTGATCGATATCATGGATCATGCTGATGGAGAATTACATCATCCTTGGACTTATGTCCTAAAGTGATCAAGATTTATCATCTCGTAAATAGATAATGTGTACTGCAGGTAGCATGGCGGTGAAGGATCAAGTATATCTAAGTATAGAAACCAAGGGTCAAGTAGTTAGAAGTGTGGCTATAAAGGATCATAGGATTGAAGTGCTTCTACAAAAGGATCAAAAGTATAGAAAGGATCTAAGTGCTGCTACAAAGGATCAAGAAGATTAGAAGGGTGCTATAGAAGATCGAAGTGCTATTGAAAAGGATCAAGAAGATTGAAGTGCTTTTGCAAAGGATATAGAATATCAAAGTGCTGCTGTAAAGGATCAAGAAGATCGAAGTGCTACTGCAAAGGATCAAAGTACTACAAAGGATCAGAAGATCAAAATGCTACTATGAAGGATCGAAAGGGAGAAGCGTTGATGCAAAAGGATCAAGTGATCGTGTGATGCAAAAGATGAAGAGTAAATGTTACGATTACTGATTGTGAAAACTTCCTATGATGTACATATGTATTACCTCGATGTATTGCTGAAGATATTGTATCTCTATTCCCCTATTGTCTATGATGATGTTGTTAGTAGAATAACCATATCGTTAAGGGGGAGTGTTGAATATTGTAATTTCAAAGGATATTCTAAATGTATTTTACAGATGTAACCCAAGGGAGATGTTATTATAACTTTGATGGGGTGTTACTATTGTATTTTTTCATCATAGATTCATGAGGTAAAGCCTTCATTGTAAACCGGGCCAATAGTACCCTAATGAATAATATAATATACTGTTTTCATTCTTCCTAGGTGAAGTCGGCCCAAACAGTTTAGTGGTGCCAACTTAATTAGGGTAAAATTTAGTTGGCTCATTGAGTATAAATATAAGAGATGTGGTTCTTATTTCGACACATAGAATCTAACTTGTGTAGCGCATAGGAGACAGAGAGAGACAGAACAACAAGAGGAGGATAACTATTTTGGGAGTTATATCTTATACATCTTATACAGAGGAAGTTTTGCTGGGTTTTCTTCACCTTTAAGGTTTCCTAGGATAAATATTGTGTCTATCTTGTGATTTTATTTTCTATCAGTGATTCTGGATATGCTACTACTATGATTTTTGAATTGAACACTAATGAATATAGTCTAACTTATGAAATATTAACAAAAGTACATTCATTTGTCACATGAATAGTGTTTTCAATAGATATTTGGACAAGTTTCTTGTTTTTTTTTTCTAGATGACATTATTACTTACTCTAAGAATTAAGAGGAGCATGAAGAACACTTGAAATTGTGTTTGCAACTAATAAGCAAATGTGACTTTTACCAAAATAAAATTCATTATTTTCGTCACATTATTTTGGAGGAAAGAATATCAGTGAATTTCTAAAAGATTGAAGCCATTATGAATTTTCCAAATCCAAATAATGTAATAGATGTGAAATATTTTATGGGTCTTGTTGGTTATAATAATAATAATAATAATCTATTTTTAAGATCACTGCCAAGCGAGACACCAATTTGGTGCATGAGACCCCCTTGTTTGTGGGACAACAAACTCCCCTATGTGCAATGATTTAACTGTTAAAGCCTATATAGGTGTACATACACTACCCCCCTATGGATTTGAACCTGTGACTTCTTAAGAGGAAACACATGCTCATAACCAAGAGGAAACACATGCTCTTAACCATTAGGATCACTATAGGAGGGTCATTGAATGATTCTCTAAGGTATCAAATCCAATCACTTCCTTAAAAAAGAAGGGAATAAAATTTGAGTAGACATAGGAATGTGAAGAAAGATTCTAAATATTGAAGAAGTTTCACACAAGTGCTCCAATTCTGAAAATTGCAGACCTATAAAAAGACTTTGTGGTATGTACAAATGCTTGTAAACAAGGACTTGGAGGAGTTATTATGTAATAAAATAATGTGGTGTGTTATGAGTCTAGAAAATTGAAAGAGCATGAAAAGAGTTATGTCACCCATGATCTAGAACTTTCCTCCATAGTGCAAGTTTCAAAATTGTGGAGGCACTATCTAATGGAAGGAAAAATGAGTTGAGGAAAGACAACTATGGTTCAAAATATTTTTTTGAGCAACCAACATTAAATTCCAGGCAAGCTAAATGGATGGAATTTTTATGTGAGTTTGATTTTGAAATCAAACACATAAAAGGAAAAGAGAATAATGTGGTTGATACACTCAAAAAAAGGATGCATGAAATGCATGTGGCAGCCATCGTCACTTGTCAATCAAATTTAAGGAAGTAGATTGTACATTATCTTGTTGATGATGGTATGCATGTGCAAATAAAAGAAAAATTGCAGCAGCAGATTTTGGAAAAGAGGCATGATGGTTATCATTTGGAAGAGGATGGAATTCTCATTTATAAAACAAAATTTATATTACAACTGATACATACTTTATGCGAATTGTTATCGATGAAATTCATCAAATGCCATATTTTAGTCACCCAAGATACCTAGAAACAATTAGTGCATCCATGAAACAATATTTTTGGCCAGAAATGAAAAGTTATATTGTTGAGTATATCTCAAGATGTATGAAATAGAAATGCATCAACACTGAGTAGGTTTGTTGCGTCCTTTGACAAATACGAAATGATAATGGAAAATAATTTCCATGGATTTTATTACAAGATTTGCAATGACTATGAAACTAATATAGATACATCTTAAAAGGGGATCTACCAAGCTCCGAGAGGGATCAAATCTCTCGATGTGAAAACCCCTTTTTAGAGTGGCAATGTTGAGGAAGTGTGTAATGTGATGTTTATGGTATTATCTAATTTGTGTACTTTTATATAAATTCTATTCTAAATATTTTAAATTTGATTTGGGATGACATGTTACTTTTATAATATTTTACTATTTTTATAAAGAACATCTGTCTACTCTAGAATGAGCATGGAAGGAGTTACACATCTCTCCTATACCGGGTTGTAGAATGCATCTTTTTGGTGCAACAACATGATTATATCATGGTTGATGTGGATAATTTGTAAAAATAAACACACTTAATATCAATAAAATTTACATATAAAAACAACATGATTCTATCATGGTTGTGGTGCATAAATTGTCAAATAAACACACTTTATACCAATTAAATTTACATACAAAACAAATTCCATTGAAAATATTTTTATGAGGGAAATTTTCAGATTGCATGGATTGTCAAAGGCAATAATTTCATACATGGATACCAAGTTTACTTCAAATTTCTCGAAAAATATTTTTGCATATTTGGGTACATAGTTGAACTTTAGCACTTCCTACCATCCACAAATAGATAGACAAACACAGAGAGTAAATAATGTTCTTGAGGATATGCTTCGCATGGATGTGATGGAAAAACTATTAAAGTCGGAAGATTTTCTAAACTTGGTGGAGTTTGTATATAACAATGGGAAACAAGCAATGTTGGGAATGACTCCATTTGAGGTTTTGTATGGTAGAAAGTGCAAGACACCAATGACATGGAATAATCCAGTAAACATAACTGTACTTGGGAAATAATTTCTTAAGGAAATGGAAAAGGAGGTTGCAAAAATTAGACAAAATTTGAAGGAATCCTAAGATAGATAGGAAAAGCATGGAGATATGAAAAAAGGCATAGAAAATTCAGTTTTAGGGGTCATGTTTACCTTAGAATCAGGCCAATGAATAGTTCCTTGAAGCTTCAAATTTGTGCCAAGCTATCACTAAGATATTGTGGGCCATTTGAAGTGCTTGAAAGAATAGGGATAGTTGCATATAGAATTGAATTGTATGCTAATACTAAATATCATAATGTTTTTCATGTTTCTTTGTTTAAGAAATGTACATGATCCTAACAATGTGATTGATTGGGATGTGATTTAGGTGGAATCTGAGGGAGAGTTCTAAATTGAGCCACTATTCCTAGACAAGAAGGTAACATTTCCTTTAGAATTGATCCACTGGACAAGTAAAGGTACAATGCAAGCACTTTAGTCCTGATGAGCGTGCATGGGAGTTGGAAGATACCATGAAAGAGGCATACCCATTTTTGTTCTGATTTTGAGAAAAAATCGAGGGCAATCTTATTCTAAGGGGGAGGGGATTGTAATACCCCCATTTTTTAGTTGGAATGTATTTAATCAAAATTATGTAAATGACATAAATATTCTAGTATGGATTCATAGTGTAGAGCTTTAGGCCAAGGTCCAACTAGTGAATGACTAATAATGTATGGGGCATATATTTTTATTTGGACCATATGGTTTGCTTATCATGCCAATTCGAAATGTATGTAAATATTATGTTGGGAAATAATAAAAATGGTAAAAGATGGTTGTATAAAAAGCATTATAGGGGCTATGATTCCACTAGAGGGAAAGAGGAAAAGGGGTCCTTTGGGGAAACAAATTCCTATGTTGCCAAGTATTAACCTTAGAACTCATCCAAAATTTGTCATGTGCTTTAAATGAACCAATTATCTTCTCTTGACTATTAAAATGAATCATTGAATGCATGTCTGAGGTTGATGGGAAAATTCATTTAATGTAGTTATTGAAGCATGGGGGTTGTGAGAAATATGTCAACTATCAGTTGTCATTTTTGTCTATGGTCAGAATCTATGTCAGTTATCGTTTCACCATCATATCCCTTGTAGTCAATAATATCTTGAGCATTATCTCATGCATGTCTCTACACTATGTAGAGTTTCTCATGGTTGTTCATGACCATTACTATACTGTGGTTAAAACAAAAAAATGAATTGAGATATATAGATGCAAATTTGAAGGAAAATATATGGCTACATGTGATAATAGAAGTTGGGAAATCTAGGAACCCTTACCCATTGAGTTTTTCTACAAGTGAATGCTTTTTAAGCCATGAATTGGTTTAAGAGGTTCTCCAATAGCATAGAATAGGTCGGACTCTTACTGTACAAACTAGTAAGTACTATAAGAGTTGGATTTCCTAAGGGAACTATGGATCATTAAATGGAAATTCCTTCCTTTTGTTGTGTGGGGAAGTTGGAAGGAGTGTCATGGTTGTGATAGCTTAGTGAGATCCTTGTAGAGATGTGGATGAGCTTTTGACTAAGAATAATGATCAAAACAAATGTTGGGATGGGAAAGAGAACCCTGTAGGTGCTTCCTTCACCCTAGTGGCCTCATAGACCAGCTTGGGGGTGGATTCTCGACAAAAAGAGTATATTCTAGAGAAAATGCTTGCAGCTGGGTGAAAAATCACTCTTACACAACCAATTGCTTGGATCTTATATGTTTAAAGATAAGTACTCTTTTGTAATTGATGTGAAATAATTTTATTTATGTGACTGTTATAATTATGTTTGTAATTTCATTTTGTGTGTGTGTGGATTGATTTATTTTCCATTGTGTGTGTTTTTACTTACATATATGTGTATGCATTTTAATTTTATAAATTCGTAATTATGGTTATGGGGTGAAATTTAGAGGTTGTAACGAAGTTAATGTACCCTCCTACTAGTTTGATAGAGGGATGGGGATGTTACATTTTATGACAATGACTACTTTGTTGTTTCATTACTAACACATAATTCTTCACATTCACTATGTGATGAACTAAGTTATTGACAAACCATTAAAAAACATGATATGCATTTTCATATATTAGCTAAAGCATTTTGTATCTCCATAAAGATCATCTTCACTTTGTTATTGTAGTAAGTAAACTTGAAAGGATACACAAAGTCACTTAAGGGTTTTTTAATCAACTTTGACCCAAAATTAAGTAGTTTTGATTAAAATGAAAGAATAATTGTAGGCAAATTTTCAGAGAATGTTTATTTAATTACGCTCAATTATCTCCATTCATTTAATTCTAAGGAATAAATGTTGTTATAACTAAGACAATGAATTGGGCATAAAAAGGTTTGGTATATTATGATGTTCAATGCATTTACAGGTCATAACATTCTTAATTATTTTCAAAAATATAAATATATAACACACTTCAGGAGAAATGAATCTTGATAGAGGAATATCACTAGCTCTCTTAAGTTAAGCCATGCAAAGAACAAAAATAAGTATCATCTACACTAAAGTTACAGAAATTTCATTGTACATAGTTTAGTCTACAATTATCATCAATGATTGGTAGACCATGTTGGAAACTATGAAAAAATGAAATTGTGTAATATCATGGAAAGCCAATAAGTTTGCAAACTGTTATGCAAATACAACATATTTACACATCAGGTTAAAAGTTAAGGAATGGTACATCAAAGACCTAATGTTGTACTTTCAAGGTATCAAATTTTATGGTTAAAATGTAAGGAGAGGTAGGTCAAAGATACACGGATAAGAAAGTGTTGATCAAGTGAAATAATTACAAAGTGAAAATTCAATTAACTCATTGGTGTAGAAATTCAAGACACACAATTTTGAGAAAAAGAAAATATATTGGCAAGAAATCAAATAGGAGGAACCTAATTTTATAGAAAACTTTCTTTTGGTTGTTGAGATTTGGTAAGATATAGAGTCCTCATAGATCTGGAATTTTTGTTAAATATTTTATGATCTAGATCAATTCAAAATTGGGAAAAAACCTTAGAGTAGGCATTGTTCCACCATACACAAACTTGAATTTTGGTAGAATACAAATCATACCTAAAATGTCCTTCAAATTCT
Organism: Pseudotsuga menziesii; assembly: GCA_001517045.1. Taxonomy (NCBI): domain Eukaryota; kingdom Viridiplantae; phylum Streptophyta; class Pinopsida; order Pinales; family Pinaceae; genus Pseudotsuga; species Pseudotsuga menziesii. The sequence continues at coordinate 516,418 of LPNX010000830.1, read as the reverse complement.
TTTCATATTTGCGGTAAAAAGGAACGATTGTTTGCTACAATTCTAATTTACTCCAATTGAATAATAACAGATTAAATTGGATGGATCGTCAAAAAAACCACTCCCAAGATTGAGATGGATGAATATTAGTATAGATAAAAATCCTATCAAAATGCATCAGATTGCTTTGACATGGAGTAGAGTATGATGCTTTTATATGGAGTAGTATGCAACAAGATAAAACAAGAGACAATATGGTGGATATGTGATCATTGTAAAATGTGTGTTTAGTATTTATTTGATTTTGTTATTGGTTGATTTAGAAATAATGTTGGAAAAGTATTGCAAAACAAAATATTTGAAGATCTATAAACCAATCATTGAAAATTTAGGTATTTATTTAGGTCGCTATTAAAACTTTTAAAGAATGAGAATATTAACATAGACTATTTCATCTTCAGAGATTTGATATACATATTCATAAATTAAGATAATAACATATTCATTTTCACATTCTTGTGAGAATTGAGCTCCAAGTATTCAAAGACAACATAAGCATGACAAGTAATCATATATTAAGCCAAGTAGATATTCAAAAGGGAGACATAATGGCGTTCTTGCTTTCTTTGAGTTATATATTTGTATCCTTTTGCTTCATTGAAAGTGTTTCAATTAAGCAAATGGAAACTATTGTAAATCCATCACATCGCTATTATCATCATGAAAACAAGTAAACAAACTCATTATTCAAAACCCAAGATCATTACAATTGTCATACAGCTTTGACATAAAGTTTTCGAGTTACATTTATTTGAAAGATCATTAAGAATTTTTTGTCATTAACTCAAATGATTCATAAAATTTTGTGATTTTATGATAATACTATCTACTTTAAAAATGCTATTTTCAAATAATAAACAAATTAACAAAAATAATTATTTTCAATAACTAATCATTTACTCACAAAATTATATCATAAATTACAAACATTTAATTTTTTTATATTGATCTTAAAATTAAAATATTATTTAAAGTTAATTAAATAAAAAAAATTCTCTCATAGTATATGATTTGTAATTACTTACAAATTTTGCAATTACTTATAAGGGCATAAAACTCCAATTGTTTTGTGTATTAGTGTATTAATCTAGTAGCATCATTTCCACGTAATTTCTTATATAAATTTCCAAGGTTCTTTAGTCATTTTCATTTTGACTTTTAGAGAAGAATGGCTCACACAAAGATGCTTATATGGTGGGAGAAAAGACCCATAAAATAATTCATAAAGATACCCATCTCTTAAAATATTTATTTTTTCTTAATTGATTTTAAATTTTCAATTAAGAAAGTGATTTGTGATATTTATAGTTTTTATATAAAAATTATAAAAATTTAAAACAAATAAACAATCATATATACTAAATCTTAAAAATTAAATTATATATATTTTGACTTTTCAAATGCTAAAATGATTCATAAAGATATCCATCGCTTAAAATATTTATGTTTTTTAATTGATTTTAATTTTTCAATTAAGAAGATGCTTTACTTAAAGGTGATATTTATATTTTTTATATAAAAATTTTAAAAAAATAAACAATAATATATACTAAATCTTAAAAATTAAAATATATATATATATATATATATATAATTTTTTAATTATTGAGAAGATGATTTACATAAAGATAATCTTATATTTTATTTTTACATAAAAACTAAAAAGATATTTATAGAATAACATATATCAAATCTTAAAAACAAATTAAAGAAACAATTTAATATATTTAAAAGTGTTGCTAATTAATCTCTTTTTTGTTGTTACAAGTTATATATATTGAAAACCATGTTAAACTATGCAAGATATATAAGACTTACATATTTATAGTATAAGCAATCATTAAATCTTGAATCTTAATATATTGAAATATATCTCTATATATATATATATATATAATTTAAGTTGGAATATAATTGTAAAATACTATGATAGGTAAGACAATATAATCAATCATTATAGCCCGAATCTTAATATATTGAAAAATATGCATAGTATTTAATTTTGGAATATAATTGTAAAATAATTTGAATGTATCTGTAGTGTTTTAAGAAAAGGTAAGCCTTTTTTATTGGTGTAGGGATCAATACAAAAGAAGGCCATTCTTTAATTGAAAAAAGTATTGGATAAATCTCACAATACTATGGGTATTGGATTCTTTATTTTTTCAAACAATTACTTAATGCTTGAAATACATAATTTATACTTAGTGAGACAATTTAGTGTTTTACCTAATCAAGAAGAAGGACAAACATCAGTAAATTCTACACTTTTCACTTTTAACCTTCAAGAAGTTTATGTGAACAATTTTAGGAAAACTTTGCATTGTGAACATAAAGTAAAGTCAACCATTACATGGTTCCATAAAATATATCCTAAAACATTTCACAATTGGAACCTCCAATAGAAATCCATGACCACTATTTGGGATGATATTAGTGACAATGGGATGCTTTGAAGATACTCTAATTGGAACTCATTATGAGTGGTCATAATGGTCAAAGGAAAGACTAATGAAATTTTGATATCCAATTTTGATATTGGTTAGTTATTAATCAAAGTTATAGTTGTGGAAAAACATAAAAAAAATGTTGTGGAAAATATGCCAATTTTTTTATAGTTATGATTAATTATCACAATTTAAATTAGATTTGTAATTTTCATGGAGTCTAGGTTATAATGGCACAAATCCATAATCAAACAAACCTCCATAAAATAATTTTTTTAATGGAAATGATTATAAAGGTATATTAAAAGAGATGAAAAACAACCAAAATTTACAAAAACATATCACCCAGTAGAGAAGGCGAGGATAAATCAAAACTATTAGTCTAAAATTCCATGTTCTTGGGGTTACATACAAAATCACCCCATATACTACAAAATATTTCATGCAATATATGTGTATAAAGCATCTGAATAAAACTATGTAATTGTAAAACATACCATCAACATAAGAGGAAAGCCATATTGAACCATCAAACAATTATCTACCACAAGATTTCTTGGAAGAGTCTAGGTTGATATAGTCCTTGGAAGGTTGGTGGATAGAGCCTTCATACTGAACTCAAAGAGATGCAAGGGAATCATCTTGGCAGTGCCATTTCTAAGCTAGGTTCAACAACTTGTCCATATCTTCCATTAACTTTTCAATCTTCCCAACCTACACTTGAACATGATATTCAAACTCGTCCATTTGTGTATCTAGAAGAAAGATATGTTAAGAAATATGTTGCATGGATTCAATAAATCATCCCAATGAGATCGTGTGATTAGAAGCATGTATTTTATGTCACTAATCTCAACCCAAATAGATTGCAATTATTCTTTCCACAATGACGTTATGCGCTCTACAATTTCCTCTTTCCTAAAACCAATTTTTCCAAAGAACCAAACTTCTTAGCACCTAACGGAGGGTACTAAGAAAGAAATCTGAAGAAAATCAGATCTATAGGGAGATATTTCTCTAAGCATTAAGCAAGATCCCTTTTTACTAGTAATACTAACCACACATAACAAATCACCGATACAGAATACCAGACACTGTGTGCCCAACGATGCTACTAAAAGTACCCTTAAAAGGATCCCAAAAGAAAACATGATCCTTGAAATATTCCTTTGCACCTGTAATTCACTTGAAACACCAAGAATCGAACCATGAAAAGGCATCGGGATGAAACCATGGTGAGGAAAAGGTACAAGAAGAAGTTTCCATACTTTGTGAGATGCATCATCCTCCCAAAGGGGAGTAATATCCACCATTACTCTCTACATGCAAGAACATGATAAGGGGTATGAATAAACCTCGACTAAGGGAATTTTAAGCCATGAGATATCTCTCAAGAGGATTCCATGGGCTAGATGGCTTGGGCTTTCCATGCAAACATTGATAAAATTTATTGCTATAAGTTGATACATTAGAACCAAACATTGATTCATTAGACCCAAAAAAAAATTCATTGATTCATATGGTTATGGGATCCACTTTTATCAAGGTAAATCATCCATATTTACAAATACCCCTTTGTCCAAGAGATATCCTTGATTTGTGAAGGTATTCGTAGTGGAATTGTTATTCCTTCGCATATGAATTAGGTGAAAATCCTTTATATATTTGAGATACCAAAAGATATTTTTGATGTCCATCCCTAAATTGTCTTATCCTTTCCTAGACCTTTCATGACCAAGTGAATGACAAGTAAAGAGTCACCAAAAACAATAATTTTCCCCACTTGATGCACTGCAATGATTTTTGATCCCATATCAATGCTAACCGTAATGCATGTCTATTTGTTGTTATTTCTATCCCCTAGGATAGGGTGTTCACAATTATTCCCTTAGGGTCAAACAAGTCCCCTCCTACACTTTCCACCCTTGAAATTCTTCTTGATCCATATTCAAATGCCAATTTGGAGAGGATGAATTTGGAAGATGTAAATTGGATTGAAGGGGGATCTTGGGTATGATATCAGAGACTCGAATCTTCTTCAAATGGATTAAAGTCTTCAAATCTAGACTGAAGATTCCCCTTGATAGGAGAAAATCCCAAAGCAATGCCTTGGATTTAACACCATGAAATAAGGAAGGAGATATTTGCTATAAAAAATATCCCTATTCTAGATACTTGATAAAAAAGACTTATTGAAGAGAGAACCCTGATAAAATTCTTTCCACCTGAGAAAGAAATCACTACAAAGTAGGAAGGATAGGGAAAAATTGAATATCACTAAGAATACTTTCACATACCTTATTTACATAGTGACATTCCATAAAGAAGTGCCTTGAACTCTCCTCTTCCTTCTTACATAGGAATCATATGGAAGGGCCTTAAATCTTCCTTTTCCATAAATTTTCTATTATGTGTGTATATTTGTGGGAAATAATCCAACAAAACATATTTCTCTTGGGAAACTTGTCTTGATTCCACATTTTCCTCCACACATAAGAAAACATGGGACGAGGCTAACTTCTCATGATCCTTTTGCAACCTTCCTTAACTTTGTAGTGTTTGAGCACATCCCACCCTCTTAAATGTATTTTTTGTGAATCGGGAAAAGACCTTGAAGAAGGGTCAAGATGAGTAACCCATAGCCATAGAATAAGTGCTTATGAACAAAAATATTTTTCCATCCTTTCCAAAGACCATACTATGTCCATTTAGATATATCAAAGAGGGATAAAAATTCTTGTGAGGTGATCCAATCTTTAATTTCATGATGTCCTCCTTGACTATATAAGGTATCCCTCCCTAGGATTTTGTATTCCCACATATTCATCTACTTCCCATTACCTTGAATCTAATACAAATTATCCTATATCAAATTCCCAACTTTGTTGCAAACTTACCAAATACCAATTCCTCTTCCCTCTAGTGGAAAATCATTAAGGAATCTTAGTCGATCCTTGCCAATGTACTTCTTTCTTAAGATGTCCTTCCCCCATTCCCTTTTCCTTAATACAATTCTCCAAAAAAGTTTGTCTCCCATTGCTATATTTATGAGACATGATTCTCAAATACCTGAGCCTTTGTTACCCCAAGGAATCTGGACAATTTCCCAGTTTATTTGATAAACGTTTTGTTGGTTTGTCTTCCCTCCTTTCCATACAAAGAAACTGATTTGTTTTCTAATACTGATCCTTACCTATATAGGGGAAAGCATCGATGAGAATAGAATCAGAAGGTAAGAATAGATCACATAATTTATTAAAACAAGCTTACCAGCAAGGTTGAGAAATCAAATCCCCACAGCTTGGATTTTGGACTTGATTTTGTAGGTGAAATATTTCCATTATGTAACTTGAGGATTTTCTAAGGAAATGGGAACCCCCAAATATTTAAAGGAATACCAATTGTATTAGCTTCCAAACCCAAGGACAATTAATATTTGATGGAGCCTGAGAGAGTTGTTCCAACTATAGACTCTATTTTTTCTGACATTAATTTCACCACCAAAGTCTTCCATAAATGAATTCAATAAATTCTTGAACGAAGAGGAAATCATTAAATATGCACCAACCAAGGGAAAATTGTATGTGATTTGCATCCTTAATGTCCCTGGTCATTGAAAGGCCTGGTAGATATATGTTTCTCATGGAAGTGTTCGATTTTTTTCTTAGTGCTTCAATGACAATTAAATTGTTGGATTTATATTATATACTGAGAGTGGGGGTGAATCAGTATATAACACATATTTCAAATTATTTCACTTTAACAAATTTTCACCACTTTAACAAATTTTCAGTCATTAACTCCTCCTGGATTCATGCACACTATTATAGTTAATTTTACCACACTTGATAGATCATGTTTTTATGACCTTCCATGTACCTATGCAGATTCTTTGGACCCCCTTTGCTCAAAATAAACTTCAATGTTCTAAGAAATCCCTTAAAAAATCCCTATTTATTTCTATACATGGGTCACACACTTACATATCACATGTACATGCAGCTTGTCCCACTATGACCTGCGTACATCGGAAAGTGTTCCCAAAAATAAAATATTTTAGAGTTTTCCTCAATGAGTCATGAATAACATGACTGTTGGCCTTCCATATGCCTGGAAACTCTCCGACTCAACCCTTCACTTCCTATTGAAGGGATATATATTGATCCTCTTGGATGCATTAGAGGAGGATAACTTCTGAGATCAAGGAAACTATAGTGGATTTGTGCCCCATTCATACATGCTTGAGTTTGCATCCCTTTGTGATTTTGAGAAGTTACTGATGCTTTTACCAAGATTTCCATTTTCTTGTGAGATTTCCATTGAGATGGAGGATTGAAGTTTTGGAGGCCAGGTGAAGGTCCTGGTTTCTTTGTTTTGACGAAGTGCCGATAGAGTTTGTCACTTGTATCTATGTTTATAATCAATAGAAATACCCATTTCTCGTCCATTGTATGTGTGTAACTATAAATGTTCTTTATCCATTGATGTAGTTTCTCCAAGTTATACATATTGGATTTATATATTCTATAGTAGTCCTAACACTTAATATATATCATGCTTTTCATTATTTCAGTCACATTATTTTAGAGGAAGGAATATGAGTGGATTCATAAAAGATTGAAGCCATTATGAATTCGCCAACTCCAAAGAATGTAATAGATGTGAAATATTTTATGGGGAATGTTGGTTATTATAGGAGGGTCATTGAAGGATTCTCCAAGGTATCAAATCCAATCACTTCCTTACATAAGAAGTGAATAAAATTTGAGTGTACGTAGGATTGTGAAGAAATATTCCAACTATTGAAGAAGCTTCTCACAAGTGCTCCAATCCTAAAAATTGCAGACCCATAAAAATACTTTGTGGTATGTACAGATGCATGTAAACAAGGACTTGGAGGAGTTCTTATGCAAGAAAACCATGTGGTGTGTTATGAGTTTAGGAAATTGAAAGAGAATGAAAAGAGTTATGTCATCCATGATCTGGAACATTCCTCCATAGTGCAAGTTTTAAAATTGTGGAGGCATTATCCAATGGGAAGAAAAATTGAGTTGAGGACAGACAACTATGTTCTAAAATATTTATTTGAGTAGCCAACATTAAATTACAAGCAAGCTAGATGGATGGAACTTTTATGTGATTTTGATTTTGAAATCAAACACATAAAAGGAAAAGAGAATAAAGTGGTTGATACACTCTACAAAAATATGCATGAAATGCATGTTGTAGCCATCATCACTTGTCAATCATATTTAATGCAGTAACTTGTAAATTATCTTGCTGAAGATGGTCTGTATGTGCAAATAAAAGAAAAATTGCAGCAACAGATTTTGGAAAAGAGGTATGATGGTTATCATTTGGAAGAGGATGGACTTCTCTTTTATAAAAACAGAATTTATATTCCAAATGCAACAGACTTTAGGAGAACTGTTATGGGTGAAATTTATCAAATGCCATATTCTAGTCACCCGGGATACCAAAAAACAATTAGTACATCCAGGAAACAATATTTTTTGCCATGATTGAAAACTGATATTGTTGAGTATATCTCAAGTTGTACGAAATGTCAGCAAGTGAAAGTTGAGCATCAACACCCAATAGGTTTGTTGCATCCTTTGAAAAATACAGAATGAGAATTGAAAATAATTCCCATGGATTTTATTACAGGTTTGCCAATGACTACGAAACTAATTTAGATCCATCTTAAAAGGGGATCTACCAAGCGCCAAGAGGTTTCAAATATATCGATGTGAAAACCCCTTTTTAGAGTGGAAATGTTTAGGAAGTGTGTAATGCAATATTTATGGTTTTATCTAATTTGTGTAGTTTTATATAAATTCCATTCTAAATATTTTAAATTTTATTTGGGCGGACATGTTATTTTTATAATATTTTATTATCTTTTATAAAGAAAATGTGTCAGATCTAGAATGAGCATGGAAATAGTTACACGTCTCCCCTCTACCGGGTTGTAGAATGCACCTCTTTGGCTTAACAACATGATTCTATCATGGTTGTGGTGGATAAATTGTTAAAATAAGGACACTTTATACCAATAAAATTTACATATAAAAACAACATGATTCTATCATGGTTGTGGTGGATAAATTGTCAAATAAACACACTTTATACCAATTAAATTTACATATAAAACAAATTCCATTGCAAATATTTTAATGAGGGAAACTTTCATATTGCATGGATTGTCAAAGGAAATAATTTCATACCTGGATACCAAGTTTACTTCAAACTTCTTGAAAATTATTTTTGCATATTTGGGTACATAGTTGAACTTTTGTCCTACCTACCATCCACAAATAGATAGACAAAAAAAAAGAGTAAATCATGTTCTTTAGGACATGCTTCACATCGATGTGATGGACAAACTATCAAAGTGGGAAGATTATATAAACTTGCTGGAGTTTATATATAACATTGGGCAACAAGCATTGTTGGGAACAAGTCCATTTAAGGTTTAGTATGGTAGAAAGTGCAGGACACCAATGATATGGAATAATTTAGTAAACATAATTGTACTTGGGAAAGAATTGCTTAAGGAAATGGAAAAGGAGGTTTCAAAACTTAGACAAAAATTGAAGGCGGCCTAATATAGATAGAAAAGCTATGTAGATAAGAATAGAATGCATGGAAAATTTAGTATTAGGGATCATGTTTACCTTAGAATGAGGCCAATGAAGACTTCCTTAAATATTCGAAGTTGTGCCAAGCTATCACCAAGATATTGTGGGCCATTTGAAGTGCTTGAAAGAATAGGGCTAGTTGCATATAGAATTGAATTATGTGCTAATGCTAAAGATCATAATGTTTTTCATGTTTCTTTGTTTAATAAATGTATATGATTCTAACAATGAGATTGATTGGTATGTGATTTAGGTGGAATCCTAGGGAGATTTCCAAACTAAGCCATTAGACCTAGACAAGAAGGTAACATTTCTTCATGACATATGCATAAAACAAGTAAAGGTACAGTGGAAGCACTTTAGTACTGATGAGGCTATGTGCGAGTTGGTGTGGAAATTGAACCCCGTGATAGAACAATTTTACTCACAACAATTATCAATTGTACTTGCAAAATCACTCACAAAAGAGACTGAATATGGAGCTGAACACTAAACTATATTAACTCAGTGTACAATAGCGAACCCTGTAACAACATAGGCTGATGCAATAAATAATTACATAAGGGATCCGAATGCATGAGGAGGCAATTCGAATCTAGTCAAAAGTAGGCTTACTAAAATTAAGCAAATCCCCCATAGGTGCATAAAGTAGTTTCCAAAATAGTCAAGGAGCTCACGAATTGGAAAAATCACTTGGGAAAGATAAAAGTTAATGGAAGGACAACTCATACATGCTTTTCATATGAGAAAAGAGTGGAGGATGTGGAGGACAAAAAACTAGTTAACCTCACCTAGTCAAACTTTCCCAATTGCCTTAAAGCAATGAAAAAGCAGGCAATAACGCAAAAAAAGCAGAAGGGAGCTTAGGAGGCCAGGAATAAAGTAGAATTGATTCCTTGAGGTTTCCCAAGCACTCCATGAGTCAAAATTAGCAAGTTTTACCACTATGGATGTGTAGATGACAACTTGCAAAAGGTGGAATCATGAAACTAGTCAAATAAGACAAAAATGATTAATTTAATGTCTAAGGTAGCTAACTATGGGTTGATTATTCTAACACCCCCCCTTAAGCCTGAATTATGAGTAATATATAAAAAAATTATAAGGCCTAGAAACAAGGCTTAGTCACCCTTTACATACTACATGTCCATTTAAACAAGGAAAGAGGCAAAAACCCAGTGGGCAAATCCTCCCTTAAACATGGACTGTAAAACAAAATTTGGAAATCTTGTCTTCACTCATGCTTCACAGCATCATCATCAATCCCTAGCATTGATTTGAGATTTCTGGAGGTCTTCTCACAAAATTCTTTGGTGAATATATCAGCTACTTGTTCTGAACATGAACAGAAGAGTAGGTGAATGGTGCCATCCTGCACAAGCTCTCTGATGTAGTGCATATGGATCTCAATGTGTTTGGTTCTCTGCCTCTGAACTGGATCATTGTATATTTGAATGGTACTCTGGTTATCACAATAGATGGTATTTGAGTACTCTGATTCGAAGCCACACTCTCCAAGTAACCCTTAAAACCATAAACATTGAGTTGCTGCATTTACAACTCCTCTGTACTCTGCTTCTGTAGATGAGAGTGCAATGGCACTCTGTTTCTTGCTTGACCAGCTGATTGGCCCTTCTGCAAGCATGAACACATATCCTGATGTGGAATTTCTATCTATGCTATCACCTGCCCAATCACTGTCAGTAAACCCAATCAAATCAAGATCAGATTTTGCTTTATAGAAGATCCCATGTGTCCTTGTTCCCTGAACAAAGTTAAGGATCCTTTTGGCTTATTTCCAATGGATCTCATGAGGCTGATGCATGTATCTAGAAGCCACACTTACTGCATAAGAAATATCATGTCTAGTATGTGTAAGATACAACAAACATCCAATCAATTGCCTATACAGTGTATTGTTTACCATAGGTGAAGAATCAGCTTCTTCAAGCTTCACTCCTGAAAGGAAAGGAGTCTTGCTTGGCTTGCAATCCTTAATTTTGAATTTGTTCAGAAAATACAAGGCATACTTGGACTGGTGCACCTTGATTCCAGCTTTGTTTTGAGCAATCTCAAGCCCCAAATCTGTCATGGAGAAGGCTTGGTTCATTGCACCCTTCAAGGAAGCAATCTCATCCTTTGAGCTTCCTGTAATGAGAAGGTCATCAACATACAAAAAAATGATCATTAATGAACCATTAATTAACTTCAAATAGACTATGGATCTGATTTGCACCGAACAAAATTCAGTGATAGCAAGAAGCTATCAATCTTGGCATACCAAGCCCTAGGGGCTTGCTTTAGCCTATACAATGACTTTCTCAACCTGTACACAAGAGATGGGTTAGTAGCAAATCCTTGAGGCTACTGCATGTATATCTCTTTAGTGAGATCTCCATTTAGGAAGGCACACTTTACATCCATTTGATGTACCTCCCATTGCTTTGAAGCTGCAATGGCTAAGGCTAGCCTGATGGAGTCCATCTTTGCCACTAGTGCAAAGGTCTCATTGTAATCTATGCCATGAACCTATGAGTAGCCCTTGGCTACCAATATGGCCTTGTACTTCATAGGTGAACCATCAGCAACAAATTTGGTCTTGTACACCCACTTACACTGAACTAGCTTCCTCCCTGGGGGAAGATCAACCAGCTCCCAAGTGTTGCTCTTCTAGAGTGAGCTGAACTCTTCCTTCATGGCTGCTTGCCATCTTGGATCTCCTGCTGCATCTTCATATGTCTGAGGATATGATTCCACCATCAGACAGCATTTCTTAGCAAACATAGGATCCTTCATGCACAGAGCACTCTCAAATTGAGATCTACTCCTCCTAGGGTCATTGGGATTCCCAGCTAGCTCTCTTGCTGCATGAATGTTCTTGGCTGCCCATTTTGGCCTTGTAGGGCTGTTAGGATCTGCAATAAACTCATCACTATCAGAAATATCAGAATAGGGATGTTCAACAATCTCTTCACTTACTTTCAGAGGATCTAGTGGTGAAGAGGCTTCTCCAACTTCCACTGCTGCTGGGGGTTCTTCTTGAAACTGAACACACCTTTCAATGAAGGATTTGTTTGTGCTCAAATTGATCATATTGTACCATTTTGAATCTTTAGAGTCCCCAACAAATAGACACTCTTGGATTTGGGGCTGCAAATCCTTTCTCTTTTCTGTTGGAATTCTAGCCGAAGCCCTTGAGCCAAAAATCCTGAAATGGGTCACATCTGGCTTGTGCCCACTCCATGCTTCGAAAGGAGTCATACCATAAAGTTTTTTATGAGGCAAAATATTATGGATATAGGCTGCACAGTTTATAGCTTCGGTCCAGTACTTTGGTGGCAAAGTTTTAACCTCCATCATGCATGTTGCCATCTCCTTCAGTGATTTGTTCTTCCTCTCAACAACACCATTCTGTTGTGGTGTGTAAGGGATAGAATGCTGCATCCAAATACCTGAATGTGCACAATATTGAATAAAATAAAAATTGACATACTCACCACCATTGTTAGATATGAGGACCTTGAGTTTCCTGGTTTTCAACCAAAGCCTTAAAGACTTTGAAGAGGCCAAAAACTTCATACTTGTGTTTCAGGAAGTAAACCCAGCAATACCTGGAAAAGTCATCTATGAAAGTCAATGCATATTTGTCCTGACTCATGGACATATGAGGGAATGGGCCAGCAACATCAATGTGGATCAACTCGAGGGGTGCAGAGGTTCTCTCATGACTAGCTCTTTCAAATTTATGCTTTGGGTGTTTTCCTAGGATACAACCTTGGCAGACTCCTTTGGAAAATTTTATCTTGGGTAACCCTATGACCATCTATTTTTCACTAAGATCAGAAAGATACTTGTAATTTAGGTGGCCAAATATTTCATGCCAAATTTTGCTTGCCTCATAAGCATGAATCAGAAGAGCAAATGGGTTTGAGTAGGGTAGGAAGTGTGAGAACATGTATACCTTCGAAGTATGATTTGCAAATCCTTGTGCAATGACTTTACAACTTGAGATCTCTGTGATCTCAACTTCATCAGGGGAGAATATGACCTTTTTTGGAGACCCAGTGTGAGTCATCTGATACACTGATAAGAGGTTGGAGGCAAGACCAGGAACATACAACACATTGCTGAACTGACCATGATCAAGATCAATCCTCCCTTTGCCCAAACTTTCAGTGAGAGAGTCATCTCCCAGTACTATTGGTGGACCTTTCGACATGTCAAGTGAGGAGAATGCCTCCTTGGTCGAAACCATATGTCTTGAAGCTCTAGAATCAATGATGAAACTATGTGAGATTGATGTGCCAGCAACCAATGGATGAACTCTCTCTCTGTCTTCTGAACTTGATCCTCCTTCTCTCTTCTTTGAGCTTTCTGGAAGGGAGATGCCATTCTTCTCCGGGAGTTGGGTCAGCATGTCTATTTGCTTCTTCATGTAGGAGCTCTCAGTATGATTGCCCTTGCTGCAGCATGTGCACTTGCTCATTTCTCCTTTATCCTTCTTCTTCTGGTAGTTCTTCTTGGAACATTGTGGCTCCTCTGGAGACTTGTTCTTGTCTCTCTTTTGCTTAGGTGGATTTTTAGCTTTATTTTTGCTTTTTGAATCCACCCTCGAATCTCCAGCAACCAGAGCTTGGTCTTTGGATGGTTTGATGGTGCGCATCATCACCAGTTTGTCTTGGTCTTGTGTGAGAGATTCCATGAAATCTGCAAGGCTAGGCATCTTCCAGGTTCAAGCTGTCAACTTTGTGGCATAGAAGGTCAAAACAAACACAGGATAGTCAGGGCCAAGCTTCAATAGTATGGCCAAGACCAGCTGATCATCCTTCTTTTCGATCCCACATTGTTTTAGCTGCAAAACAAGTGCTTTGAACTTGGAGAAATAGAGTTGCGGGGATTCAAAGCTATTTGGACTCAGGGAGATCAGTTCATTTTTTATTTGATGTCCCCTCATCTCATCTGTCTTTCCAAAAATATCAACAAGCTTCTCCCATACTTCATTCAGTGATGTCAATCCATCAAGATGGAAAAGGAGGTCTCTGGAAATACTCAAACACAAGAGACCATAGGCCTCATCCCTCCTGTTGTGCCATTTTATCTTCTCTGCAGCTGCATTGGGCTCTGCTTCTGTTGCCATAGTCACTTTGTAGAGCCCTTTTGCTCTCAACAGTATCTCCATCTCTGCTTTCCATTCAAAGAAGTTGAAGGGAGTCAAGATCATCTTCTGAGATTGATCCATAGCTCAGAACTTGTCCCAGCTGTCAGTAGAAGGCTCCCAGTCACTAATGTTGAACCTACAAAACAAATTTGGAGGAGAGAAATCGATCTACAATGGCTCTGATACCATGTGGAAATTGAACCTAGTGATAGAAAAATTTTACTCACAACAATTATCAATTGTACTTGCAAAATCACTCACAAAAGAGACTAAATATGGAGCTGAACACTAAACTGTATTAACTCAGTGTACAATAGTCAACCCTGTAACAACATAGGTTGCTGCAATAAATAATTACATAAGGGATTGGAATGCATGAGGAGGCAATTCGAATCTAGTCAAAAGCAGGCTTACTAAAATTAAGCAAATCCCCCATAGGTGCATAAAGTAGTTTCCAAAACAGTCAAGGAGCTCACGAATTCGCAAAAGCACTTGGGCAAGCTAAAAGGTAATGGAAGGATAACTCATACATGCTTTTCATAGGATAAAAGAGTGGAGGATGTGGAGGACAAAAAACTAGTTAACCTCACCTAGTCAAACTTTCCCAATTGCCTTAAAGCACTGAAAAAGAAGAAGGGTGCTTAGGAGGCCAGGAATAAAGCAGAATTGATTCCTTGAGGTTTCCCAAGTGCCCCATGAGTCAAAATTAGCAAGTTTGACCACTATGGATGTGTAGATGACAACTTGCATAAGGTGGAATCATGAAACTAGTCAAATAAGACAAAAATGATTAATTTAATGTCTAAGGTAGCTAACTATGGGTTGATTATTCTAATAGTTGGAGGATGCCACGAAAGAGGCATACCCATTTTTGTTCTGATTTTGAGCAAAAACCGAGGACATTATTATTCTAAGGGGGAGGGTATTGTAATACCACCATTTTTTAGTTGGAATGTATTTAATCAAAATTATGTAAATGACGTATAGTATGTAGTATGGGTTCATAGTGCAGAGCTTTAGGCCAAGGTTCGACTGGTGAATGACTAGGAATGTATGGTTTATATATTTTTATTTAGACCATATGGTTGGATTATCATGCCAATTCGAAATGTATGTAAATATTATGTTGGGAAATAATAAAATGGTCCAAGATGGTTGTTTAAAGAGCATTAGAGGGGCTATGATTCCACCAAAGGGGAAGAGGAAAGCGAGGGGCCTTTGGGGAAAAAAATCCTATGTTGCCAAGTATTAACCTTAGAACTCATCCAAAATTTGTCATGTGCTTTAAATGAACCAATTACCTTCTCTTGACTATTAAACCCAATCATTGAATGCATGCTTGAGGTTGGTGGGAAAATTCAGTTCATGTAGTTATTGAAGCATGGGGGTTGTGATAGTTATGTCAGTTGTCAGCTGTCATTTTCTTCTATGGTCAAAATATATGTCAATTATCATTTCACCGTCGTATTCCTTGCAGTCAATAATATTTTGATCATTCTCTCATGCATGTTTCTACACTACATAGAGTTTCCCATGGTTGTTCATGACCATTACCAGACTGTGTTTAAAACATAAATTTGAATTGAGATATAGAGATGCAACTTTGAAGAAACATATATGGATACATGTGATAATAGAGGTTGGGAAATATAGGACCCATTAACCATTGAGTCTTTGTACTAGTGGATGCTTTATAATCCATGAATTTTTTGCAAGAGGTTCTCCAATATCATACAATAGGTTGGACTCTTATTTTACCCACTAGTAATAATTATAAGGGTTTGATTTCCTAAGGGAACTGTGGATCATTAAATGGAAATGCCTCCTTGTGTTGTGTGGGGAAGTTGGAAGGAATGTCATGGTTGTGATGCCTTAGTGAGATCCTTGTGGAGATTTGGACGAGCTTTTGGCTAAGAATAATGAGAAAAACGGGTGTTGGGATGAGCGAGAGAAGCCTGCAAGTGCTTCCTTCACTCTAGTGGCCTCATAGCCCAGCTTGAGGGTGGATTCTCAGCAAAAAGAGTATATATTGGACAAAGTGCTTGCGTTTGGGTGGAAAATCGCTCTTACGCAACCAGTTGGTTGGATCTTCTATGTTTAAAGATAAGTACTCTTTTGTATTTGATGTGAAATTGACTATGATAATTATGTTTGTAATTGCATTTTCTGTGTGTGTGGATTGATTTATTTTCCATTGTGTGTGTTTTTATTACATATATTTGTATGCATTTTAAGTTTATAAATTTGTAATTACGGTTATGGGGAGAAATTTAGAGGCATCGACCTAGTTAATGTCCCCTCCTACTAGTTAGATTGAGGAATGGGGACATTACATTTTATGACAAAGACCACTTTGTCGTTTCATTACTAAGACTTAATTCTTCACATTCACTATGTGATGCACTAAGTTATTGAGAAACCATTAAAAAACATGGTATACATTTTCATATATTAGCTAAAGCATTTTATATGTCCATGATGATCATATTCACTTTGGTCTTGTAGTAAGTAAACTTGAAAGGGTACAAAAAGTCACTTAAGGGTTTTTAATCAACTTCAGCCCATTGATTAAGATGAAAGATTAATTGTACGGAACGTTTGAGAGAATGTTTATTTAGTTCCTTTTAATTATCTCCATTCATTTAATTCTAAGGAAGAAATGTTGTTATAACTAAGACAAGGAATTGTGCATAACAAGGTTTGGTCTATTATCACGTTGAATGCATTTACAGGTCATAACATTCTATTTTTTTTTAAATATAACTATATAACACACTTTGGGAGAAATGACTATTGATAGAGGCATATCACCAGCTCTCTTAAGTTAAGCCATGCACCAAAGAAAAATAAGTATAATAGACACTAAAGTTACACAAATTTCATTGTACATAGTTTAGTCTACAATTATCATTAACGCTTCGTAGACCATGTTGGAAACCATGAAAAAATGAACTTGTGCAATATGATGGAAAGCCAGTAAGTTTGCAAAGTGTTATGCAAATACAACATATTTACATACTATGTAAAAAGTTAAGGAATGGTATATGAAAGATCTAATGTTATACTTTCAGTGTATCAAATTTGATGGTTAAAATGCAAGGAGTGGTAGGTCAAAGGTACAAGGATAAGAAAGTGTTGATCAAGTGAAATAATTACAAAGTGAAAATTCAATTGACTAATTGGTGTAGAAATTCAAGACACACAATCTTGAGAAGAAGAAAACAGATTAGTAGGAACTTAAGTAGGAGCAATCTAATTTTGTAGCAAACTTTCTTTTGGTTGTTGAAATTTGTTAAGATATAGAGTCTTCATAGATCTGGAATTTTAGTTGAGTATTTTATGATCTAAATCAATTCAAAATTGGGAAAAAAACATAGAGTGGGCATTGTTCCACCATACACAAACTTGAATTATGGTAGAATACAAATCATGCCTAAAATTTCCACCAAATTCTTGTCATATTTGCAGTAAAAAATAACGATTGTTTTCTACATGTGAGTGTAGATACCTTAGTATAACAATCACTTGGGGGTGGTCCTAAGTTCCTAACCTCAGTGGTATGGATAGTCTATGATGATTCCTCACAAACGATAGGGTCTGCACCAGGTGCAGACGAAATCTACATTTAGTTGTAGATGATTTAGTTGATCGATATCATGGATCATGCTGATGGAGAATTACATTGTCCTTGGACTTATGTCCTAAAGTGATCGGGATTTATCATCCCGCAAATATATAATGTGTATTGCAGGTAGTGTGGTGGTGAATGATCAAGTATATTTAAGTATAGAAACCAAGGGTTAAGTAGATAGAAGTGTGGCTGCAAAGGATCATAAGATTGAAGTGCTTATACAAAAGGATCAAAAGTATTGAAAGGATCCAAGTGTTGCCACAAAGGATCGAGAAGATTAGAAGGGTGCTGCAGAATATCAAAGTGCTATTGCAAAGGATCAAGAAGATTGAAGTGCTTCTGCAAATGATCAAGAAGATCAAAGTGCTGTTGTAAAGGATCAAGAAGATCGAAGTGCTGCTGCGAAGGATCAAAGTACTGCAAAGGATCAGAAGATCAAAATGTTGTTATGAAGGATCGAAAAGGAGAAGCATTGCTACAAAAGGATCAAGTGATCATGTGATGCAGAAGATGAAGAGTAAATGTTAGAGGAACTGATTGTGAAAATTCCCTATGACGTACATATGTATTACTTCGATGTATTGTTGAAGATATTGTATCTATATGACCCTATTGTCTATGATGATGTTGTCAGTAGAATAACCTTATCGTTAAGGGGGAGTGTTGAATATTGTAACTTCAAAGGATATTCTAAATGTATTTTACTGATGTAACCCAAGGGAGATGTTATTATTACTTTGATGGGGTGTTACTATTGTATTTTTTCATTATAGAGTCATGAGGTAAAGCCTTCATTGTAAGCCGGGCTAATAGTACCCTAATGAATAATATAATATACTGTTTTTAGTCTTCCTAGGTGAAGTCAGCCCAAACAGTTTAGTGGAGCCGACTTGATTAGGGTAAAAGTCAGTTGGCTCATTGTGTATAAATATAAGAGATGTGGTTATCATTTGGACCCACAGACTCTCACTTGTGTAGTGCATAGGAGACAGAGAGAAACAGAACAACAAGAGGAGGATAATTGTTTTTGGGATTATATCTTATACATCTTATACATAGGAAGTTTTGCTGGGTTTTCTTCGCCTTTAAGGTTTCCTAGGCTAAATATTCAGTCTATCTTGTGATTTTATTTTCTATCAGTGATTTTGGATATGCTACTACTATGATTTTTGAATTGAACACTAATGAATATAGTCTAACTTATGAAATATTAACACAACTACATTCATTTGTCACATGAATAGTGTTTTCAACAGATATTTGGACAAGTTTGTTCTTTTTTTTCTAGATGAAATTATTACTTACTCTAAGAATTAAGAGGAGCATGAAGAACACTTGAAATTGTGTTTGCAACTGATAAGCAAATGTGACTTTTACAAAAATAAAATTCATTATTCTGATCACATTATTTTAGAGGAAAGAATTTCAGTGGATTTGTAAAAGCTTGAAGCCATTATGAATTTTCCAAATCCAAAGAATGTAATAGATGTGAAATATTTTATGGGCCTTGTTGGTTATAACAATAATATTAATATATTTTTTAAGGTCTCTGCCAAGCAAGACACCAATTTGGTGGATGAGACCCCCTTGTTTGTGGGACAATGGACTCCCCTATGCGCAATGATTTAACTGTTAAAGCCTATAGAGGTGTACATACACTGCCCCCCTATGGATTTGAACCTGTGACCTCCTAAGAGGAAACACATGCTCCTAACCAAGAGGAAACACATGCTCTTAACCATTAGGCCCACTATAAGAGGGTCATTGAACGATTCTCTAAGGTATCAAATCCAATCACTTCCTTAAAAAAGAAGGGAATAAAATTTGAGTAGACAGAGGAATGTGAAGAAAGATTCTAAATATTGAAGAAGTTTCTCATAAGTGCCCCAATTCTGAAAATTGCAGACCTATAAAAAGACTTTGTGGTATGTACAAATGCTTGTAAACAAGGACTTGGAGGAGTTATTATGTAATAAAATAATGTGGTGTGTAAGTTTCAAAATTGTGGAGGCACTATCTAATGGAAGGAAAAATGAGTTGAGGAAAGACAACTATGGTCCAAAATATTTATATGAGCAACCAACATTAAATTCCAGGAAAGCTAGATGGATGGAATTTTTATGTGAGTTTGATTTTGAAATCAAACACATAAACGAAAAGAGAATAATGTGGTTGATACACTCAAAAAAAGGATGCATGAACTGCATGTGGTGGCCATCGTCACCTGTCAATCAAATTTAAGGAAGTAGATTGTAAATTATCTTGTTGAAGATGGTATGTATGTGCAAAAAAAAAAAAAATTGCAGCAGCAGATTTTGGAAAAGAGGCATGATGGTTATCATTTGGAAGAGGATGGAATTCTAATTTATAAAACAAAATTTATATTCCAACTGATACATACTTTAGGAGATTTTTATGGATGAAATTCATCAAATGCCATATTTTAGTCACCCAAGATACCTAAAAACAATTAGTACATCCATGAAACAATATTTTTGGCCAGAAATGAAAAGTTATATTGTTGAGTATATCTCAAGATGTATGAAATGTCAGCAAGTGAAAGCAACGCATCAACACTGAGTAGGTTGTTGCATCCTTTGACAAATATGAAATGAGAATGGAAAATAATTTCCATGGATTTTATTACAAGATTTGCAATGACTATGAAACTAATATAGATACATATTAAAAGGGGATCTACCAAGCTCCGAGAGGGATCAAATATCTCGATGTGAAACCCCTTTTTAGAGTGGAAATGTTGAGGAAGTGTGTAATGTGATGTTTATGGTTTTATCTAATTTGTGTACTTTTATATAAATTCCATTCTAAATATTTTAAATTTGATTTGGGCTGACATGTTACTTTTATAATATTTTACTATTTTTATAAAGAACATGTGTCTACTCTAAAATGAGCATGGAAGGAGTTACACATCTCCCCTCTACCAGGTTGTAGAATGCACCTTTTCGGGGCAACAACATGATTATATCATGGTTGATGTGGATAAATTGTAAAAATAAACACACTTTATATCAATAAAATTTACATATAAAAATGACATGATTCTATCATGGTTGTGGTGCATAAATTGTCAAATAAACACACTTTATACCAATTAAATTTACATATAAAACAAATTACATTGCAAATATTTTTATGAGGGAAATTTTTAGATTGCATGGATTGTCAAAGGCAATAATTTAGAGCTCTTGTGTGAAGAAGCAAGTTGATATGGTGACCCAAATCTTGGAGAAGAATAACATCTCCCTTCCTGATTGCTCAAAGAAGAAGGAAGGAGGATCAAATTCAAAATACAAAGAGAGAGTACATGCCATGGTTCCTGGCACATCAAGCTCACCTAGCTTTATCATAGATTCTAGAGCTTCTAGACATATGGTTTCAACAAAAGAGACATTCTCCTCTCTTGACATGTTGAAAGGTCCACCAATAGTTTTGGGAGATGACTCTCTCACTGACAGTTTGGGGAAGGGTAGGATTGATCTTGACCATGGTAAGTTTCAATAATGTGTTGTATGTTCGAGTTCTTTCCTCTAATCTCTTGTCAGTGTATCAGATGACTCATACTGGGTCTCCAAAGAAGGTCATATTCTCCCTTGATGATGTTGAAATCACTGAGATTTTGAATGGAAAATTCATAGAAAAAGATGTTGTTGATCACACTTAGAAGGTATACAAGTTTTCCCATTTTCTACCCTACTCAAACCCCTTTTCTCTTATGATTCATGCTAATGAAGAAAGCAAGCTTTGGCATGAAATATTTGGCCATCTTAAGTACAAGTATCTTTCTGATTTGAGTGAAAAGATATGGTCATAGGGTTACCAAAGATCAAGTTTTCTATGGGAGTCTATCAAGGTTGTATCCTAGGAAAACACCCAGAGCACAAGTATGAGAAAGCTAGTCATGAGAGAACCTCTGTACCTCTTGAGTTGATCCACAGTGACATTGCTGGTCCATTCCCTCATATGTCCATGATTCAAGACAAATATGCACTGACCTTCATATATGAATTTCCCAAGTATTGTTGGTTTCACTTCCTAAAGCATAAGTTTGAAGTTTCTGACCTCTTCAAAATCTTTAGAGCCTTGGTTGAAAACCAGTTTGGGAGGAAACTCAAGATCCTTATATCTGAAAATGGTGGTGAGTATGTCAATTCTGATTTCATTTAGTATTGCAAAGATGCAAGTATTTAGATGCAGCATTTGATCCCTTACACACCACATGGATACCAAATTTACTTCAAATTTATTGAAAAATATTTTTGCATATTTGGGTACATAGTTGAGCTTTAGCACTTCCTACCATCCACAAACAGAAAGACAAACAAAGAGAGTAAATAGTGTTCTTGAGAATATGCTTCGCATGGATGTGATGAACAAACTATTAAAGTGGGAAGATTTTCTAAACTTGGTGGAGGTTGTATATAACAATGGGAAACAAGCATTGTTGGGAATGACTCCATTTGAGGTTTTGTATGGTAGAAAGTGTAGGACACCAATGACATGGAATAATCCAGTAAACATAACTGAACTTGAGAAATAATTTCTTAAGGAAATGGAAAAGGAGGTTGCAAAAATTAGACAAAATTTGAAGGAATCCTAAGATAGATAGAAAAACTATGTAGATATGAAAAAAAGGCATAGAAAATTCAGTTTTAGGGGTCATGTTTACCTTAGAATCAGGTCAATGAATAGTTCCTTGAAGCTTCAAATTTGTGCCAAGCTATCACTAAGATATTGTGTGCCATTTGAAGTGCTTGAAAGAATAGGGATAGTTGCATATAGAATTGAATTGTATGCTAATACTAAATATCATAATGTTTTTCATGTTTCTTTGTTTAAGAAAAGTACATGATCCTAAAAATGCGATTGATTGGGATGTGATTCAAGTGGAATCCGAGGGAGAGTTCCAAACTGAGCCACTATTCCTAGACAAGAAGGTAACATTTCTTTAGAATTGATCCACTGGACAAGTAAAGGTACAATGCAAGCACTTTAGTCCTGATGAGCCTATGTGGGAGTTGGAGGATGCCATGAAAGAGGCATACCCATTTTTGTTCTGATTTTGAGAAAAAAACCAATGGCAGTCTTATTCCAAGGGGGAGGGGATTGTAATACCCCCATTTTTTAGTTGGAATGTATTTAATCAAAATTATGTAAATGACATAAATATTCTAGTATGGATTCATAGTGCAGAGCTTTATGCCAAGGTCCAACTAGTGAATGACTACGAATGTATGGTGTATATATTTTTATTTGGGCCATATGGTTTGCTTATCATGCCAATTCGAAATGTATGTAAATATTATTTTGGGAAATAATAAAAATGGTCCAAGATGGTTGTATAAAGAGCATTAGAGGGGCTATGATTCCACCATAAGGAAAGAGGAAAGGGGGCCTTTGGGGAAACAAATTCCTATGTTGCCAAGTATTAACCTTAGAACTCATCCAAAATTTGTCATGTTCTTTAAATGAACCAATTACCTTCTCTTGACTATTAGAACGAATCATTGAATGCATGTCTGAGGTTGTTGGGAAAAGTTATTTCATGTAGTTATTGAAGCATGGGGGTTTTTAGAGTTATGTCAACTATCAATTTTCATTTTCGTCTATGGTCAAAATCTATGTCAGTTATCATTTCACCATCATATCCCTTGTAGTCAATAATATTTTGATCATTCTCTCATGCATGTCTCTACACTATGTAGAGTTTTCCATGGTTGTTCATGACCATTACTAGACTGTGTTTAAAACAAAAAATTTAATTGAGATATATAGATGCAACTTTGAAGGAAAATATATGGCTACATGTGATAATAGAGGTTGGGAAATCTAGGAACCCTTAACCATTGAGTTTTGCTACAAGTGAATGATTTTTCAGCCATGAATTGGTTTAAGAGGTTCTCCAATAGCATACAATAGCTTGGACTCTTACTGTACAAACTAGTAAGTACTATAAGGGTTGGATTTCCTAAGGGAACTGTGGATCATTAAATGGAATTTCCTTCCTTTTGTTGTGTGGGGAAGTTGGAAGGAGTGTCATGGTTGTGATAGCTTAGTGATATCCTTGTAGAGATGTGGATGATATTTTGACTAAGAATAATGAGCAAAACAGGTGTTGGAAAGGGAAAGAGAAGCCTGTAGGTGCTTCCTTCACCCTGGTGGCCTCATAGCCCAGCTTGGGGGTGGCTTCTCGAAAAAAATACTATATGCTAGACAAACTGCTTGCGGCTGGGCTAAAAATCACTCTTACACAACCAGTTGCTTGGATATTATATGTTTAAAGATAACTACTCTTTTGTAATTGATGTGAAATAATTTTATTTATGTGACTGTGATAATTATGTTTCTAATTGAATTTTTTGTGTGTGTGTGGATTGATTTATTTTTCATTGTGTGTGTTTTTATTTTACATATATGTGTATGCATTTTAATTTTATAAATTCGTAATTATGGTTATGGGGTGAAATTTAGAGGTTGTGACCTAGTTAATGCCCCCTCCTACTAGTTTGATAGAGGGACAGGGACGTTACATTTTATGACAATGACTACTTTGTAGTTTCATTACTAAGACATAATTCTTCACATTCACTATGTGATGCACTAGAAGTTATTGACAAACCATTAAAAAACATGATATGCATTTCCATATATTAGCTAAAGCATTTTGTATCTCCATAAAGATCATATTCACTTTGTTATTGTAGTAAGTAAACTTGAAAGGGTGCACAAAGTCACTTAAGGGTTTTTTAATCAACTTTGACCCAAAATTAAGTAGTTTTGATTAAATTGAAAGAATAATTGTAGGGAACTTTTGAGAGAATGTTTATTTAATTACGCTCAATTATCTCCATTCATTTA
Source organism: Pseudotsuga menziesii (assembly GCA_001517045.1). Classification (NCBI taxonomy): domain Eukaryota; kingdom Viridiplantae; phylum Streptophyta; class Pinopsida; order Pinales; family Pinaceae; genus Pseudotsuga; species Pseudotsuga menziesii. The sequence goes on along the minus strand of LPNX010000830.1, from coordinate 491,623 downwards.
ATTCTAAGGAAGAAATGTTGTTATAACTAAGACAAGGAATTGTGCATAACAAGGTTTGGTATATTATCATGTTCAATACATTTACAGGTCATAACATTCTTAATTATTTTCAAAAATATAAATATATAACACACTTCGGGAGAAGTGACTCTTGATAAAGGAATATCACTAGCTCTCTTAAGTTAAGCCATTTAGAGAAGAAAAATAACTATCATCTACACTAAAGTTACAGAAATTTCATTGTACATAGTTTAGTCTACAATTATCATTAATGATTGGTAGACCATGTTGGAAACCATGAAAAAATGAAATTGTGCAATATGATGGAAAGCCAATAAGTTTGCAAAATTGTTATGCAAATACAACATATTTACACACCAGGTTAAAATTTAAGGAATGGTACATAAAGACCTAATATTGTACTTTCAATGTATCAAATTTGATGGTTAAAATGTAAGGAGAGGTAGGTCAAAGATACAAGGATAAGAAAGTGTTGATCAAGTGAAATAATTACAAAGTGAAAATTCAATTAACTCATTGACCTGTAGAAATTCAAGACATGCAATCTTGAGAAGAAGAAAATATATTGGCAAGAAATCAAATAGGAAGAACCTAATTTTGTAGAAAACTTTCTTTTGGTTGTTGAGATTTGGTAAGATATAGAATCCTCCTAGATCTAGAATTTTTGTTAAATATTTTATGATCTAGATCAATTCAAAATTGGGAAAAAACCTTAGAGTAGGCATTATTCCGCCATACACAAACTTGAATTTTGGTAGAATACAAATCATACCTAAAATCTCCATCAAATTCTTTTCATATTTGTGGTAAAAAAGAACGATTGTTTGCTACAATTTTAATTTACTCCAATTGAATAATAACAGATTAAATTGGATGGATCGTCAAAAAAACCACTCCCAAGATTCAGATGGTTGAATATTAGTATAGAAAAAAATCCTATCAAAATGCATCAGATTGCTTTGACATGGAGTCGAGTATGATGCTTTTATATGGAGTAGTATGCAACAAGATAAAACAAGAGGCAATATGGTGGAGATGTGATCATTACTGTAAAATGTGTGTTTTGTATTTATCTTATTTTGTTATTGGTTGATTTAGAAATAGTGTTGGAAAAGTATTGCAAAACAAAATATTTGAAGATCTATAAACCAATCATTGAAAATTTAGGTATTTATTTAGGTTGGTATTAAAACTTTTAAAGAATGAGAATATTAACAAAGGCTATTTCATCTTCAGAGATTTGATATACCTATTCACAAATTAATATAATAACATATTCATTTTCACATTCTTGTGAGAATTGAGCTCCAAGTATTCAAAGACAACATAAGCATGACAAGTAATCATATATTAAGCCAAGTAGATATTCAAAAGGGAGACATAATAGTGTTCTTGCTTTCTTTGAGTTATATTTTTGTATCATTTTGCTTCATTGAAAGTGTTCCAATTAAGAAAATGGAAACTATTGTAAATCGATCGCATCGCTATTATCATCATGGAAACAAGTAAACAAACTCATTATTCAAAACCCAAGCTCATTACAATTGTCATAAAGCTTTGACATAAAGTTTTCGAGTTGCATTTATTTAAAAGATCATTAAGAATTGTTTGTCATTAACTCACACGATACATAAAATTTTGTGATTTGATGATAATACTATCTACTTTAAAAATGCTATTTTCAAATAATAAATAAATTAACAAAAATAATTATTTTCAATAACTAATCATTTACTCACAAAATTATATTATAAATTACAAACATTTAATTTTTTTATATTGATCTTAAAATTAAATTATTATTTAAAGTTAATTAAATAAAAAAAATTCTCTCATAGTATATGATTTGTAATTACCTATAAATTTTGTAATTACTTATAAGGGCATCGAACTCCAATTGTTTTGTGTATTAGTGTATTAATCTAGTAGCATCACTTCCACGTAATTTCTTATATAAATTTCCACGGTTCTGTAGTTATTTTCATTTTGACTTTTAGATGAGAATAGCTCACACAAAGATGCTTATATGGTGGGAGAAAAGACCCATAAAATAATTCATAAAGATACCCATCTCTTAAAATATTTATGTTTTCTTAATTGATTTTAAATTTTCAATTAAGAAGGTGATTTGTGATATTTATAATTTTTATATAAAAATTATAAAAATTTTAAACAAATAAACAATAGTTTATACTAAATCTTAAAAATTAAATTATATATATTTTGACTTTTCAAATGATAAAATGATTCATAAAGATAACCATCACTTAAAATATTTATGTTTTTTAATTGATTTTAATTTTTCGATTAAGAAGATGCTTTACTNTATGTGTAGTGTTTTAAGAAAAGGTAAGCCTTTTTTCTTGGTGTAGGGATCAATACAAAAGAAGGTCATTCTTTAATTGAAAAAAGTATTGGATAAATCTCAAAATACTATGGATATTGGATTCTTGATTTTTTCAAACAATTACTTAATTCTTGAAATACATATTTTATACTTAGTGAGACAATTTGGTGTTTTACCTAATCGAGAAGAAGGACAAACATCAGTAAATTCTACACTTTTCACTTTTAAGCTTCAAAAAGTTTATGTGAACAATTTTAGGAAAACTTTGCATTGTGAACATAAAGTAAAGTCAACCATTACATGGTTCCATGTAAAATATATCCTAAAACATTTCACAATTGGAACCTCCAATAGAAATTCATGACCACTATTTGGGATGATATTAGTGACAATGGGATGCTTTGAAGATACTCTAATTAGAACTCATTATGAGTGGTCATAATGGTCAAAGGAAAGACTAATGAAATTTTGATATCCAATTTTGATATTGGTTAGTTATTAATCAAAGTTATAGTTGTGGAAAAACGTAAAACAATGATGTGGAAAATATGCCATATTTTTATAGTTATG